>JAPDSC010106725.1:61821-78495 GCA_026290005.1 Latrodectus geometricus
ATATACAATGATTGAAATTACTTATATTATTAAGATAATTAATTTCTATAAGTTTATTAGAGCAGTGAATGTGTAATATTTATAATTTACAAAATTTGCTGTATAATAGCATTTTCGACTAAATAAACTATTGACTAAACTATCTTTGTATACCAAATGAAATATTATTAACTTATTATATTTAATTATTATCGTACTTATATATTATCAAAATCAAAAACTGTTGATATTTCTAAATATGGTAAAAAGTATAATTTGTGCACATTTCTAGTGCATAAATTCCTATTTGTGCTTACTTTTTTCCACATATGGGTGAAATCTTATTGAAATCTATTCTACGAATAAAAAAACTATCAGCGAATATTTCCCATGAGTTTGAGATTCCAACGGCATTTGTTCTTTTCTATTTATTCGTATTCCATCTATTGTACTTCGGAAGTTCTGTTATACGATAACAACACTGATCATCAGGATTACTAATAAATCCCTTTGCCTCCTGAGATTTTTTCAAAGCTTATTCTTGTGCTTAGTTCGAAAATCTTTTCCATCATTTTGCTTTAGATCCTTCCAAAGCAAACCAGAAAACTGCAACATATTGAATGGTATGGACAAAAAACACAAATCAATTAATTGTTACTATTTGTTTTATTCAAGCGTATTCTATTAAAAAATGAATGAAAATAAATAATTCCTACTAAAATATTAGAGAAACAATTGTATATATGTTAAAACTTATAATAAATTATTAAAAAGTTTTGTTCAATAAGCGTCTAATATCATTTATAAAATTTCACTCAATTTATATTGATGTGTTGCTGATGAAACTTTATCAACATTTAAAATGATCAAATTTCATTTATTTGAATCATGTTTTTATAGTATAAATATTTTTGTGAGTTTAAAATGATTTGGGAGTTTAATATAGAATGAAGTTTTAAAGTGATCAAATTTCGTTTATTTGAATCATATTTTTATGATATAAATATTTTTGAGAGAATTTTAAAAAATATCATTTGCCTGATTTCGTTTTATTAATTGTAGTTAATAAATAATAAATGTAATTTTGAAAAAACTAATTTGTGTGCATAAAAGTTATTTGTTTATTAGGGATGTGACATATTTTGACTAAAAAACAAATATTTACGTTGTAAGGAGTCCATGCTTTAATTTATAATATTTTGCTGGCTTTCATAGATATATCTACTTTTTTAAGTAATTTTTTGCCTTGTTTAGTTTAAATTAATGTTCTTTCCAATTCATATATCCATCAATCATAGCTGCCACACTTTTTCCCATACTTCTAAAAAAAATTTTAATTAGTTGAGCAAATTGCAGCTTAAAATTTATTTAGTTTATGTATATGCAGGTAGGCTGAAAATAAAAAATTACTCTTATATTAATTTTAAATTTCTGGTCAGAATTTTTTTTAAATAAGGTAGCTTTCATGTGAATAAATTTTTAAATTCAAAACTGCTTATTATAAAAAAAGAAAATTTGATATGTTTATTAATTTAAAATGTTTATAACTATATTTAAGAAATATTTTTTCATGCGCAGATATATTACGCAAAAAAACATCATTTCGTTCGTATAATGAATATATTATTATAAGGTGTCAAATTTTGTAACTTTAGTTTGTCTTTATATAATATTTGTAAGTAAATTATTAGGCCACTAAAAAGGTACAACAAAATATACTTATTTTTCTTTTGTTTTTTTTATTTTATTATTTATACTATGAAATATTTGAATAAACGACTTTTAATAGTTTATGTTTATAAAAAGAATTCATACAAAATAGTACCCTTAATCTTTCTAACCAAAATTACATATGAATATATATTTTTAATTAACCTTGATTTACATGTTTTTATTTAATATTGCTGTATAACTTGTTTATTACAAATGTGGTTGATACAGTAAAATAAAAAATATTTTTTTAGTATTAATCATTGCAGTTTTACGAGAAAACAATATAATAGTAAAATAAGAGGATATAAAGTTCATGAGCAATTATACGTATGAAACATTTGAACTTTTATACATTACACGTAATCAATTTGAAACAGCAACAATTATAAAGCTTTTGAATAGTCGTTAAAATTGCTTATATTACATTAGAGGAAGACTTATGCTAAATACTGGTGATTTATTTATGTTTCTGAAGAAAGAAAAGCTGGAAAACTCCCAAGCACTTACATTTGGGATCTTATGACTAACTTATAGAACAGTATTCTTCAGAGTAAACTGTCTGATCCAAGCTATTGCGTTGAACAGCAGAAGATGGATTTTGCTCTTCTGCATTCTGCATAAGCGTCTATTGGCATACCTAATTTTAAATTTTCAAGGTTTACTCCTTTTGGTGCATATGAATACTGCTCACTATCTATGAAAATATTTTCCGGAAGCCAGCTTATGTTTTTAGATATTAGTATGCCTTACAACAGCCTAAAGTTGTTAGATTGTCCACTAGGTTGTGTCAAAGCACAGAAATGAACCTTCATTAAACAGAAATTTAAACCTTCCATTCCAATGAGCATGGTCATCTACTAGACCATACTGAATCAAATTATTAAAATATGGATTATCTAAAAGTATATTACTCTGATTATTTCATTTTATGTTGATGTTATATTAATATTTTAAAAAAGGTGCAACAGCTGGAAATTGGAATATCTAGACCTAGAGTACGTCGCTTAATTTCAATTAAGATTTAATTTTTAAGTTGAATGTATTGAATATGAAGTATTTTTTAAAATTATATATTATCCTTAAAACTCTCAGTATTCATTTCTTTTGAACATTCGCACGCTTTCAATTTTTAAAATAGATTAAAGATTATTGAACTCAATATACTTTACAGATTAAAATTTCACATTTCAGACAAACAATCAAAAAGTACACATTGTGTTTGATTTTTGAACATAATAATTTACAATTTTTTTATATAACTGCGCATACTATGTATTTCTATATAATGTTTATAATATGTATAACTTTCTTATTCAAGTTCAACAAATTCTAGTAGTGAAACCCCACTTTTTGGAATAGAAAATATCAGATTGGTTGATTTTTGGATTGAGGGCGTAATATCTATGAAAAGACAACTGCACCAAGAAGTAGCTTTAAAAAAGATGTTTTTTTTTTTGTTGTTGCTGTTGCACATACCCGAAATTAGTGGAGTAAATCAAGTCCATGAAACTGAGCACTCTAAAGAAGTCCAAACCTAAAAGTGGATTGTCAGTAAGTTCCTGCCTGGAGAGTTCCAGACAAGCAAGAATATGTTCAGGAGAAGCCTCCTACGTAAAACCCTTACTGCTGTCTTCAAATTTCTTAGATTTTAAACTGCTGTCTGGGGAAAGAGTTTTAAAGTATCCTCTGAGAAAGCGATTACGCGCGGTTTGATCCTGTCTATTGCATACAAGAGCGAGAGAACCCCTATCGACTGCTCCTTTACCATTGATGAACTGGAGTTGTGCGAGCCATATGGTTTTTAATATGTTCTTAGTTCTCAAAAAAATTTAGTAGAAGTAGGTAAGAGGTGCAGTGAGCTCAATGGCATCACCAGCAAAAGACTTGGCTAAGTTGTCAGCTAAGACGGTTTTGTTTTCATTTACTTATAATTTAAACCCAAACAACGCATAAAAATTTTATTAAAAAATAAAACGAAATTTATATGAAATTTTATGAGATCATTATATGAAATCAAAGCACATAATTAAATATTAATATTAAAATATAAAAAAAAATATTGTAAATTTGCAAAATTATATATAAATTTAAAATACAAATATATATAAATCAATAAATCCAATTGCCCTCAAGAAAGCAAAAACATTTTTGTAATGTGACAAAACAAACAAGGTTAAATGATTGCAATCAAAAAATTGAAAAGGCTGTTGCTTAAATTCGTGGTGTGAAATTAGAATATGATGAACAGTGTATGCTTCCTCAAACTCTTCACACCCTGTATTTACTTTATGTTTGAAAAGTGTGACCAATACGAAGGCATGTACTTCTCAGCAGGTAAACTGATAATCAAATGAAGTATAGAAAAATGGTAGGCATCTAGCCGTTGACCAGCAGGCTCCAAGAATCTTCCTATAGAAATACGATGAATACTAACTCAAAAAAATAGATACCTAGTTGCATTTCAGCCATTCTATAATAAAGGAGATAGAAATAGAGTTTATGCTTTGTTCATATATATTTGTCAGAGAGGGTACTTCAGATTTTTCCAGGTTTCACCCATCTACTTAGAATACTTAAAGTAAATAAGCAACATATTTAAAAATTTATATAAAATTTTAATAATTAGTATAAAGATAAATTAATTTGAAACATAATTGGGTACAGTACCCTTAAATAAATTGTAAATACTGCTATAAATTATAAAAAAAAGTAAATAGCACCTGAATACTGTGCACTACACAAAATAAAATTCATGTTTCCTAATAGAAGTACAATAAGGGGTTAATATTTCTAAAATTTTCCATTAAATTCTTTAACGATCTATTAAATGGAATACTAACAATATAAAGAATATATGGAAAAGCAAAAGCTTTTTCTTATTTACTATCGATAAAATTAAAGATTTCCTATTTTTATAACTAATCAAATCAAGCTTTTCCTAAGCTTTTGAATGCTAGTATACCAGTATTTTAATTTAAGAGTTTTTTTAAATAACTTATAAATTTATGAGTTATTATCGTAAAAATCATGAAATATAATTTTTCATATAATTTACAGGGAAAAGCTATCTTAATAAATGAATATTCAATGAATTTTTTTCATCAAGTAAGTGTTATATTGATGATAAATCTCAGCTTTTCCCGTCATGCCTGATGGGGTGAGGCTGCAACTAATAACAACACTTTTTAAGATTTCGTAAAATCATAAATACTATGTTCCCAAGGTCAAAAATTAACCACACCTAATGTAAAAAGGGGAAATTATTCAAATTGAAGCTGTCCACGTAATCGAAGTTGTTACAATGTACACGCATGAACTTTGAGCAAAATTCAGAATAAACTACGTGAAATAAAAGAAGTAGCTTTCTTTGTTTATTTACATTAATTTTTGTTGGCAGTTAAATAGCAAATATCCTTGAAAATAATTTTAATGGTCGTTTATACGAGAATAATTATTTTTTTATTTTCATTGCATAAACATAAATTTAGTTAGAAAAAAATTATCCAAATTCACCAAATAAATTATTTTTAACTAATGATTATTTGCTCAGGATGTCGCCAAAACTTCCTATCGCCATATCAGATATTTAAATTAGCGAGTACTTCAATTAATCTGAGAAAATACTCCACTTTACACATTTATTTTGTCGACAGTTAATGAATCGAGAGCTGAAGGGTCTTTCAACTTCTTCCTCCTCAAACGCTATTAAATACTCCAATTCATAACATAAGCCTCTGGGAGTTTGGTATTGCCTGTCTTGTCCGAGAGGGTTTTTTACTAAATGTCTAAAAAATGAAAGCAATCGCTCGCTAAAGACAAATTACCGACAAAAGAGGTTCTTAAAGACGCAGAAAAAAGCCGCTTCATTCTAGAAAATAAATGTATTTCTTCCTAACTACAGCGGAAAGTGATAAGAAACATAAAAGCGTCTGGACGTTGAAAGAACAGACAGAATAAGAAAAAAGAATGGTAATATTTTCCAGAAGAAACGGTAATTAACTGTATTGTTGTTTAAATTTGAAATAATTCAGTAGTCCGCAATAAATGGAAAATAATGTATGACTTAGTCTTGTCTTTGATTTTTTTTAGTCTCTAACATTAAGCTGAGGCCACATTATAAGACATTGGCTTTTGAAAATTCATTTTTTTTATCAAATTCTTGAACAACAACATTGCGGAAGACAATGTACATACAATTCAAATAGCAATAAAAGAAACATCAATTGAAATGCAGATTATAATTCTAAATCCACATTTGGCTTATTATGAGATTACAGTTTGAAGTTTGATTTCCATTAATCAATCTTATTCGTTTTTAACCTGTTATAAATTACAGTAAAGATGATAGTTTACTCTCATTAATTTATTTTTGCAAATGTCAATTCATCATCTCTATTGACTTTCTGTGCAGCGTAGTGTGCATTAATTTTAAAAAAAATTTAACAAATTAATTAATTTATTCTTTAAATTAATTCATAATGTTAATATATAAAACTAGAAAATTATTAATAAGTTTTCAAAATATTAGTTTGGGGAAAAAGTAATCCATTATTTTTTCGGTAGACGTCTGTAGTGATCGATATTTCGTCAGGTATCTATCAAACAATTTCAGATTTATGCTCGTTGGAAAGGTGACATTTGACACTAAAATATCCTCTTGCAGTTTTTTGTTTTTAATTCAGTTACGAGTACAAGGTTTTAAAAATGGAAGACAACAAACAGAAAATTCGATACATTTTCGTTTTTCTCATGTAAAGGCGAAAAAGATAGCCGGGTGGCTAAAATTGTGAAAGGTGTTTATCGTCCTATATAAGACTGTAACAACCAGTTACGTTCTCTTGTTTCGTAGATTCCGTTCGGGTATTTTTGATGTTAGAAATGCACCTCGCATGTGGATACAGCATCGTCGAAAATGTCTATAAAATATCAAAAATGATCGAAGTTAACTGCATGTCAGCAGTCGTAACGCGCAAGACCTAAAAATCTACATGAAAGCTGTTTTAAACCTTTTTACAAAGCGAATCCAAAAGAAGTTAAATAAAGTTCACGTAAAAATAATGGATTTCTTTTTCCCCAACCTAATATTATTCTTCTCAGAAATTTGATTTTTCAGGTAACTGATAAAGTACATTATTAAACTTTTATACCTTAATATTTCAATAAAATATTGGCTATTAATCTACGTGTACACCCCTTTTAACTAGAAATGCAATATATATTTGGAACTTTTTTTTTGGTATGAGCAAATTTCATTATGTATTATTGGTATGAACAAAATTCATTGTGAACCATTTTTTATATAGAAATATTATAAGTAATATTTTCCAGTTATAATATTCCCCTCATTATTATATTCCATTCTTAAACATTTTTTAACCCTATAAACTGCAAATAAATAAGTTTTTTTTTCATTTTTACTATTCAAAACACATTTAGTATGTAAACATTCTTCAGAATTTATGTTTCTCATAGATAGAAATAATAAAAAAAAATATGTAAAAATTTAACAAATTATGATTTATTGTATCTGAAGAAGGGCTGAGAAATCGCTATCATCCAAACAAAAAAGTAAATGTTACTAGATATCTTCTTTGATATATAAACGAATTTAATGCAACTTTTCAACAAAATACTTTGATTAATTTTGTTAAAGTTGAATAGATAAAACACTAAATTTTTATCAGTAACAAAATCATATTACTATACAAGCAATAGCAGCCTACTGTGTAAGTATTGGCAGCTGTTGTAGTTCATGATAATAAAAAAACTCAATTCTTTAGTAATATTATCTGTGTTAACTAAGATATTGTCCCTTTTGTAGCTTGGGGCACTATTACAGATAATATTTGAGAATATTTGGACAATGGTATTTCAATGAGAACAACGCGAACGAAACACCAACATAATCCTTACATGCATGCATCTTTTCAGTTATAAATTGTCCCACAAAATTGAACGATCTTGCCCATACCGTTGATTTGCAAAATTAAGATTTTGACCAACAAAACATTTTTTCTTGTATGTTAATAATAAGCCCTTTGAAATTCAACGACATCACTGATGCAAGTAATCCTCTGATTACAACAATTAATGAATGTCTTTCAAGTAAATGATGGTTTTGTATTAATTAAACGATGTGGATAAATACCAACAATTTTCAAGAGCGAGAACATGATTCATATGTCTTTATTTCCAGTGATGTGTCTTTTTCAGGCTAACGTTTAGTTCTTTTAAATTTTGCTATTTGACATTAATACCAATGATTTTAAAAATCTGGGTCATGATCCACAAGTGATTTTCCTTGCAATAATGTGTCCTTACAGGCTCCTTTGAAATTTCCTGATATGATAGTCCATAACAATGTTCTTAAAAATCGGGTTCATTGCTTACAAATAAATTTCCCTGCAATTATGTGTATTTGCGAGCTAATGGCGAGTCCCTTGTAAATCGACAATGGGATTAGTTGTACGATAGATTTTCAAAATGATATGCTTTGAAGATATCTGGTAAATTCTTTTATAGGGTAATGATGAATTAATGAGTCTTGCGAAATTCAACAATATAACTGCCATGATCATTTTATTGTTGATTCTCAAAGCATACGTCATGATCCACTGGTGAGCTACAGACAAGTTTTGGTAATTAATAAAGCATAAAATTTATTTCAATTAAGTAAATGTATATCATATACAAAAGTAAATTAGTCGTTTATGTGGCACAACTCAAAGCAAACTTTGAAACTACGATTGTAATTAATAATGGATTTATTGCTTCTGCCTTACTTCAAATAAGGTATTTAATTCACATTTATAGATATCAAAAGTACATATCAATGTTTATTTCCCTAAAGATGTAGAAAGCTATAAACAAATGAGGAATATATTAATGCATTTTATTTGATTAAAAGGCAAGTAAATATTGATAAAAATAAATCCGTTGCTCTGTCGGAGGTTCCCGAGAATTCTTTACTGTTTGAAAAAGGTACAGCTCTCAAATTATCAATTCTTTAAACTTAATAAGGCTTTCCAGTGACATAACTTTTAATATCACTATATTTGAAAAATTATTAACAGTAGTTACTTCAATGGAGATATATTTTCCTTGACTTTTCTAGTAATACTGAAAAGCTTATGTGTACCAAAATTGAAATCTCAGCACATTATATTTTGACTTTCAAATAATTACTATTACAAAGAAAGGATTATCTTCTTCAGAATGTTAATTCACCCAAAACTCGACGAATATTTATTAGTAATAAATTCGTCATCCAAACTATTCGATATTAATAAATGATTTGTTTGAAATAACCTTTGATATTAGTATTCGACTATTATTTATGCTAGCGTATCGTTCATATGAGTCTCAAATTTCCTTCCCTTCAAGAAAACTCGATGAGGAATTCTGGGTTTGTGATGACATCATGATCAGAAACTAGGCTGTGCAAAGTAATCCAAGTTGTCTTCTTGCTGTTTTACAATAGCTATACTAATAAAAATTTTGTAAAATATTTCCCATTTGAATCGTGTATTTCATTGTTATATGCATGAAATTACATTTACTTGTTTATAAATATTAAATAAACATATATTTTAATGCATATTTAATTAAAAAGTAATATTAATTAAAAATATATGAAATAAGAATATTTACACTAGTTATGCATTTTTCTTCTTCTAAATTTCCCTATTCCTTAATCTGTCATTGAAGTATTTACCACACTGCAGTCACTTTTTGAACACGGGAGCTAATTCATACGGGATTAATATCATAAAGTGGATTTCGAGCATATAAATATAAGGTAGCAACTAAATTTTTGTCTTTTTAAAGGCAGAAAAGAAACAGATTTATGGAAATTGTAGCCTATTCTTTACCCTCTTCATTGATATCCATCTCTTTCTGCTATCGTGTCTTCCGGACACTATCCTCTTCGAGTAAAATTGTGGATTTTGGACTCAAAAGAAGTCCATGAGTGCTTTGCCTGAGTCTAGTTTATTAGCCTGAAACGACCAATCTGAATTTTTTAAACCAATCTCTTTCAGCAAGTTCATTCACAGCACTATCTCCAATTATCACTTGACATCTTCGGCAACTTGATACAGTTTCTGATGAATTTATATTGAAATCGTAAAGCAAATAAAACTGAAGCGATGAAAATGAGCGGTTGAATGCTTTTATACCAATTAGTATCTCCTCTCTTGACTGGCAGGTTTTTAAACCACGTGATGCACTAATTTGCATACCTATTCTCATTTCAGTCAATAGTACAGCAAAAATAGTGGAATTATTTTCGTTATCTTGTAACAATAATTAAGATAAGAAATAAATCCACGAACAACTGAATTGAAGATCAAGACATACTCCTTCACCCATTCATTCTCTAGCTCGGCCTAATGTAAGAAGATATACATGTCCACAATAAATCTACAAATATCATTCTTGAAAATAAAGCTTCTTTTTACATATTACCTATAATAACAAATATTACTTACCCTGAAATGTTTATAGCTGCATTATATTTCACCAATTCAAATGATTTATTTCTTTATATAAATTGAAATACACACATTTCAGAGAAAATAAATTTGAAATACTATTTCTCATTGGAAATGGTTTTTTCCTTTTCGCTTTTTTAGAATTAACATATGGAAATATACTTAAAAAGTTAATAATTAAATATCAGTATTTTTTATACTTAAGATTAATTTATTATTTAATGTAAGTGAACACGTATTTTCGGTGTAAATCTGACGATGTATTTTTTATGAAAAACCTCATATAGAATAAAAATGTGAAAAAAAGTGAAAAATCCATTAATTTCAAACTACGTAATGAAAAACTTTCATTTTCATACACTAAATACATTTTATAGAAATTTTATTCTTCGCTAACATAATATATATTTCATTTTTTATATAAGATAAGCAGATCATATCTTTGATCATGTACTTATGTTCCGAATAAGAAAAAACTCAAATTACCAAAAAATTTAACGGTTCTCTAAGAGTTTATGAAGAACAATTCGTACAAAAAACGAAATTTTTTTATTTCATTATACATACTTTACATATATTATTCACAACTTCAGAAATATTTAATTCAAGTTGTCTCAATTGCATGTTTTAAATAAGAAACTTAATGCATGAAACTGATTTTGAATTCAAGTTTCATGAAGAAAACTGCTACAATGAAGTATTTTTTTTTACCTGACTTCTATTTCAACAAATGAAAAAAAAAATTTAAGAGATTTAAATTCTTC
Organism: Latrodectus geometricus; assembly: GCA_026290005.1. Lineage (NCBI taxonomy): Eukaryota > Metazoa > Arthropoda > Arachnida > Araneae > Theridiidae > Latrodectus > Latrodectus geometricus. Next base: position 72,770 of record JAPDSC010106725.1, read on the forward strand.
ATTTGCATTTTATTCATTTATTTTTCCATTCATTTTATTCTGAGTTTTTCAAAAGTAATTTTTTTCAACCTAAAAGTTATTAGTCCCAAAAAAGGATTGAAGAAAATAAAAATAAAGATTAAAAAAATGTTTTCAAAAGCGAGTTGAAATATTTAAAAGGAAGAAAGTTAATTTTTTGACTATTTAATTTTTTTTAACTGTTTTGAAGCATTATAGACTCAAAATTTTGAATTTTATTTCATCTGAATAATCCTTTTTTAAAATTTGATAAAAAAAAGTTTACTTTATGAAAAGTAAAATAACAAGTTATTAGTAAATAACAAGTTATTAATATCACTTGTTATTGACAAATTTATCTAAGACTTTAAGACAGTATCAGTTTAAATAATAGCTAATTTGTAAAATTAGCCTAGCATATAAAAGGATCAAGGCAGTTGAAGATGATCAATTTACTGAAAAGCGTTTGAAATATTAAAAACTATGTCATTTACGAAAGAAATTAAAATTTTTATAAAATATGATTTTTGTATTGGGCCGAATATTTTCTGGTATTTCAAAGAAGTATCTTTGATTCATTATTAGATTCTTGTTTTTAGTCAGAGAAATGCCTTGATTCTATGGCTATATTTGATTCTGGTACGGTGAATGAAATGTAGGTCATTTATAAGTCACATTATTTAAACGAGAAAAGCGTTTATCATTTTCATAAATATAAAAAGTCATAAACTTGAAGTTTATTCCTTTAATCATTCATATTTCAGATTCCTTTCACTTTATTTTATTCATTAAACTCTTTTGAGGATGGAGCTCAATTGTTATAGAAATAAACTATAAACAAAGTAAAATCAATAAGCTAGACAAAATAATTTACATCAAAATGAGTAAAATAAGAAATTAAGTAACAAGAATTTAAAAACATAAAAATTGAAATCATAAAATTGAATACGGTTTCTAACTATTAAAAGTTTTAAAAAGCTTTAACAATTGTTAAGAATTTTTAAAACAACTTAATTTGTATTAGAACCAGTTTTATGCAGTTTTGGATGAGAAATCTCATAATGAATCGGTTGAAAACACTAAGTCAGGGACTAGGCGAATAAAGTCAGAAAAAACGTCTTCCGTTTTTGAACAGAGCACCCCCATACTAAAGTGGAAGAATGACTTTCGCTGATAGATGGCAGCACCATCTGAGTCTTCCAATTTAGAGACTGAAGTTAGAAAAGACCCATGGCCTAGCTCCAAACACCCCAGAGGTGTTAATTTGGAAGGAAAACATGGAGGACATTACGACCACTACATATTTTATGCGTCACGGTCACCATTAGTGAATACGACAGTCTTCGGCTGGTCGGGACTCGAACTCACTACCTTCCAGTAACGAGAACGATGACTTATCCAACCAAGCCTCCGCGGCACAAAGTTAAGCAGTACTTATTATTAGTACACTACAGTAAAAAGTGCAGTAACACTAAAGACACTTCAACTAGTTATTATAATGTTAATATATGATAATTGAATGAACAATATGATGAAAATATTTGTGATCCACAACTGAAAAAGAAAATTGATTTCGAACTGGAAGGTTATGGAATCGATTACTTTCTTATCGAAAACCAACAAAAAGAGCCTACGTTATGTATGAGCGTTAAATTTTCATTGGATCTAATGACGATGTTGTGGGAAAATCTGGGGCAACACATCAGCTTACATGCGCACTTTGTCATTTGAAAGTTGTTCAAAATAACTAGTTGATTAAATGGGTTTAATGGCTTCAATCATGGAAATAGCCGCTAGAAAGTGTAATAAGATGAACCATAAAATGACAATCGGATAAATTTTCATAGTGATGAAATTATGGTTTCACCAATACGCCAACACAATGTAATAGTAGGATTAATAATAAAACAAAATTTTTTGCAGGTTCAGCTCTCGGGTTGGGTTCAAAACAGGCAACTATTAAAAAATAAGTAATGCATTTCTGTTTTTGGCATTCTCAACGATTGGTTTGGTTCGTGTGAGATTTCAGAATTCTTTTCTGTATTGCTTGCTAACTGGCTCACATTCCGTAAAAAGTAATCAAAAAAAATGGGATTGCTTTTAGATCATACAGAAGCTTTTTTCTATTATACCATTCACTACATGGGGTAATAATGCTCAAGAATATCGTCCGCGGTGAATATATAAGCAAAAACTATTGATGTAATTTGCTAAAAACTCTATTATGTCATTTAGTCTAATGTACCCATGAAGTATTAGAATCTGTGATTCTATACTAGACATTCGCATTATGTTTAAGAAAACGACAATTTTATGTCGTCAGGAAAGGGATTAAACTACATAATTTTCATTTAAAAAATACTTAAACATATACCTGATAGTAATATAGTCAAATGTTTTTGGAATTTGAATCTTATAAACTGAGAAGGATATTGATTTTAAAAATTTAATAATCATGCCTTCTTGATTACACTATTTAAGTGATTTGATATTAATATTGCATTTCTTCTTAATTCAATCTAGGAAAAGCTTTCAGATTATCCAAAAATAAAATATGATTGCTCTAAGATGACAAATATTTTTATATATAGATATAAATATTTTAAACATTTATATAAAGAATACATATATATTATTTTTTGTATATTTGCATCTTAGCCTATTAAACTTGCATTGTTATCTTAAGAACACATGTCAGCAAAGATATTTGAGCTTTGAACCTTGATTCGGCTGCTTTTATGTTTTATCAATGATAAAATATTAAGCTTCAAATAATTAATAACAATGGATCTTATCAATCCGATGGTTATTACTTTGGTCATTTTGTAGGGTCTAACGGTACAACAGGGGTTCACTCAAAACTAATTTGTTTGCTTCAAATTTTTATACTTTTGCCTATGGTTTTACCGTAAAATATTACCCGTAAGGGTTATTTCTTTTTCACAATTAAGTATTCAAGAGATAAAATGTGTGTTGTCTTATAAGATTAAACATAAGAATTTAATTTAACCATGAAACATTTTAAATTCTGGCAAGACTAATAGTTTTTTATTGTGTAAGTGTTCTAATGCATTTCACATCCACGGTGAGCATAGTAGTTTCATACGTCTCTTCTTTATAGAATGTCAAAAGTAAGCATTACCTAAGAATGGGATGATTAATAATTGTACTTGGTACCTATCAGAGTAGATTTTACATATTTTGTTGCTGTTACTTTGGATACTTGGTGAAACCCACCTGTCAGTGACTGAGTCAATGAAGACAGATAAAGGATGTTCGGTTTTTGAACAGAGGATCCCACTCAAGGGGAGAAATATGACTTTGGTTCATAGATGGCAGCACCATCTTTGTCTTCCAATTTAGAGAATGGAAGCCAGAGAAGGCCACAGACCTGGCTCCTACCATCCCCAGAGGTAATAATTTGGTATGGGAACATGGATTACATATTGACCACGATAAATTCTACATGCCCCAGTCACCATTAGAGAACACGATAATCTTTATTCGTCTGGGAATCGAACTCATAATCTGGCGATTGCGAGACTGATGCCTTAAGAATTTGTACATATACCAAGTAGAACTTGGAACATTTATTTCTTAACTATTATTTTAGTGGCTTGAAGCTTCAAAAGCTCGATTATTGAAAAGTTCATAACGATTAACTCAATTATAGATTGTTAATCCTTTGTTGTTTGATTACTCTAAGCCTTATCACTCGTCTCTAATAATGTATCGATATCGTCATTTAATCGTTCCTTAAAACGATTTAAAAGTTGCTGGTGGGGCTTAAATTTTAACCAATTGATAGTTCTTACCAATAAGATGACTACTAACAATAATTTTTGATAATATTTGATGAAAGTTTCCCACACTTCTGTTCTTAAGTTTTAAGAAATTATATAATGCTTCATTTGATTTTAAAAATATATCTGAATCAAGATTCTCTTTAGAAGTGGCGTTGTAAATGGAGAAGCTCTTTGCACAATCTATCAAGATCTATTGATTTAAGGATAAAAAAAAAATTGTTCAGGCAATCGAAAGAGCGGCAGGAAATCGTTAATTGATATTTGCGTGAACTTCTGATATAACGCGATGTGATTAAAGGTTCACTGTAATTTCATTAAGAGTGAGCGCTTCACTTAATTGGATTTAATTGACCGTATCCAAGATAAAAGACTAGACTTAATTGGTGCTCCTCGTTAAATCAAAACGTGAAATATAACATAGCAAAATCAACTTCATTTTCAAAATGAATTGAAACGTTGAATGCTTCGATATTTCAGGATATATTTCGTATAAGAATATACATTAGTGATCCATGTTTTTAAGTGCTTTTATTTGTAAATAAACATTTCCCTTCATGTATATTTATTTTGTGTAAATAACTCATTTAAATACTTTCAAATTGGGCTTTTTCAATTAGAATTTTAAATAAATAAGTTGCTTTTTTATTGAAATTAAATTATTTGATTTTATGTAATTACTGCGAAACTGCTACGGGTGAATAATTTTCAAGGAATTTGATAGATTAATATCCATTTGTGTAATCTTAAAGTAATTTATTTATTTATGTCACAAATTGTAATTCAGTTTACAAAAAATAAAAAATGAATCAAAATTTTGCTGTATATTAAAGTAACAAACAAAAAGTAAAAATTAAGTAAAAAAAAAAGTTTTAATTATTGATTTGAATTTTAAAAATGCAATTAAGTAAAACAAAGCTTAAGTTTCTTTCAAGTTCATTTTAATTAAATTCTACGTTCTGTAAGACAAATGGCTGTTACATATATTAATTTTATTTCTATATAATGATTAAAATATGTAAATAACTTTAAATAAATTTCGCAATATTATAAAAATACATTTGACATCAAAACATTATTTTTTTGCCAATTATAATTAAAAATACTACTTAAAAGATTAAATGCGTAATACAAGAAACATAAAATAATAACTATTTGTGTGTGTGTGTGTGTGTTTTTTTTTTAATACAAATTCATAAAAGCTCGATTTGGTTAAAACGAAATTACTAATTGAATTTAAATTAAAGATTTTGGATGAAAAATAAACAATCCATTGATTTTAAGCTAATTATATTCTTATCAATACTAAACAAGACATATGCCAAAACTATACAAATATTCCTACTACTAACTAAAGCAAATACATATTTGTCGTTTAAGGTAATGCATGAAACAGCAAAAGAAGTTTTCCTCCCAAATCTATACCCGTAAAGACTAATACAAGAAAATTCTTAAGTTCAGAAAATCTTGATCATTTACACATTTTATATCATTGTTATATATTGATAATATTTATCAACGTCGTTTTTTCTTTGCATGAAATTTTACCTTTTTACGGGGAACATAATAAACAAGATTTTGCTAAAAAAAACTGAATTCCGATAAACATTAGTATTTCGCTAATAATAATGAGAATTAAATAAACATACAAATACAACAGAATGTAAAATTCCTCTAAGAGTGATGAAAATTATCATACCAATATTATGTCATTAATTCTAAGAAATATGAAATATTAAACTAGGCCTCATCAAGTTTGTTAACGAGCTACTCAGCGAAATCTACTGTCGAAACAGATGACTGCTATTTTTTACTAATAGCTCATCGAGATATGAACAGTTAATAATAAATGTAAAAATAGAAGAAACGAAAAATATTAGGTTGGAGAAAAAGAAATCCATTATTTTTACGTGAACTTTTTGTAAC
>JAPDSC010106725.1:78895-107192 GCA_026290005.1 Latrodectus geometricus
GCGAGGTGCATCTTTAGCATCCAAATACCCAAACGGAATCGACGAAAACAAATTGTGCGTAACTGGTTGTGACAATCATATATAGGACAATAAACAACTTTCACAATTTTAACCACCTGGTTAGCATTTTCGCCATTATAAAAGAAAAACTAAAATGTATCGAATTTTCTGTTTGTTGTCTTCTATTTTTAAAACTTTGTACTTATAACTAAATTAATCAAACAAAAAACCGCAAGAGAATATTTTAGTGTCAAATGTCACCTTTCCAACGAGCATAAATTTGAAATTGTTTGATAGATACCTTACGAGATAGCGATCACTACAGATGTCTACCGAAATAATAATGGATAACTTTTTCTCCAACCTAATAATATAAACAATAAAACTATTACCTCTTAAAAACCTCTTACCATACTTAATACTGCAGCTATTGAAAATTAAATTCATTTATTTCTTGATAATGCTGGACATTTTATAGCAGCTTGATTTGTGAGGAATACATTTAAAGTGTATTTAACATACTCTTCTGAAATTCATTCAATATAACATGTCTCGCACAGACAATCTGACTATGGCTGATTCACTCATTGTTCTAGGCACAACGACACAAGAATTTCCACAGTTTTGCAGATAACGGTTTTACCTCCAAGAGAAACAAGGTAATATTATCTGAAATGTTCAAAAAAATACCCGTATTAAATGCATTAAATCACTTTCTATTAAATAATAACTTTATCCTTTCATGACTAATTTGATATACTTCTTCAAATTCTTCATTTTCACATTCTTGACATCATTTTAAAAATTAAAACTCTCATACTTAATATATACGCAGTTTTTTCTTAATATATACTAACTTTTATTTTGATCCGCGTCTATGACAGTCTAGCAAGTTTTTCTAGGCTTTTTTTTCTTTCCTAATTTTTTGTGTACGTAAGACTTCATATATGTACAACCTCTCTGTTTTGAATTCATTCAAATAACAAAATAAACACCTCAGTGTGTATTATCTGCTCCGTATTCACTGCTTTCCTTCTACATTGAGCATAGAAAGAAGCATTTTATTTTACCAACATATCTCACTTCAAATAAGTGATAATTAATTGCCAAAGGGTATAAAATAATTATACTCTTCATACAAAAATCTGATTTTAGATTCATTCAGGATTTAAAATCGGCTACTTCAATATATAGAATATTCAGAATTTTAAATTCAGATATAAAGAGTTCAGTAAAAGTGAATCGCTATTTTGTTTATGAAGTAATTTGGAAACCTTAAACGTTTCATAATTGGTAACTATATATAAGATTCATATAAAAAAAACTGCTTTAATACAATTCAGATTTTGTTACAACTGTATTCATCAAAGAAACAAATAAAAAAATGTAGTTACTGTTTCATAAGAGTATTTAATAAACCAATTTCCTGTTCCTAACTACTAACGCATCACTTGATGTCTTTCTCGTTTATAAGAAATGTCTTCTTTTAAAAGATCCATCATGCTTTTCAATTAATAAAAACATTTAGTTTTTCACTTACATCAGCTTGATAAAGAATATTCACTGGACTAAATAAACAGTTTCATTTCAAAGATTTTTTTTTTGTTTTTTTTTTTTTTTTTTAGAGAATAAAGTTTTTTGACTTTTGTTTCCATTTCACATTTTTATGGATAATACTATTCTTATTTTCATTTTTTTAACTCAGATTTATTTCCGCCCAACCTGTCTAGTGGTTAGCGTACCTGACTACAGATGGATGGGACCTGGGTTCGAATCCTGACTCGGGCATGGATGTACTTTATCTCTCTCTCTCTCTCTTTCTTGTCTTTGTCCTTTCTTTGTGAGTGTGTAAATGGTTGCCTACCCTATAAACGGGTACCTATGGCATGTGTGTACTGAGGAAGTCGGACTCCACACCAAATATGGTTCAGTTGGAAAAGTGGAGTAGTGCACCCCATATTGCCAGCCTGGCTGGCACACGACAACAACAACTCAGATTTATTAAATTTTCCATATCTTGATCAAAAAAGGCTTTGAATAATGGTGACATTTAAATAAAACAAGATTAGTTGTAATTTAATTTTTCTACAGTCATTTTGAATATTCCTTTTAAGGAATTCTCCTAAATATAAGCAAGAAAATATGTTTTTATATTACGACTTTTTTATATCCAATCTATAAAAAATAATGCAATATGTTATCGATTACTTTTAAGTTAATCGATTCTAAATGACAAACATCATGATGAAGCATAAGCTTGCATCCAATTGCTTGAATTTATCGCTGACAGTAATTTTTATGCGCATTCAAAATTTTGGTTTTACTTAATTATTTTCCAATATTTGGATCGTGAGTTTAAATAAAAAAAGAAATATTTCGTAGTAAACTCATTAGAATATATATTTTATTTGTGCTTGGTCATTAAGATTTTTATGAATAGTTCAAGGGATTTTTAGATCCTTCTTTTCAGAAGGAAACAAAGCAAGAAAGTTTGGTTGCCATTTCTAATAATTTTTTAAATGAAAACTTATTCATGATTCTTTCTCAATAATTTTTAGCAATATGATGGATATAATTTTACAATTGATACATTCCCTACAAATACATGACTACATATTTCAGTACAAATTTTATTATGTACAAAAATGAATGCAAAATAGTATGTACATATAAATAATCTATACATATGTATAACAGATAGATAGATGTGGATAAATGTGTTTCTGTTTTCTATATGCACTTCTTTCGAGGTATGTGTTTAAAATTTTACTCTTACATGATTGCGACAAACTATTAATTGAAAATCTTCCCAGAATGCTTCCTGTCACACATAAAAATCAAAATCTTTTACTCACTAAGCAATCTTCTAAGGAAAATTGAAAAGAAGATTATATATATTTACAATTTATATTTGAAGGAATATATTGCTTTATATATTCATTTGATATAATATCCAAGAATAAATCCTTAAAACCTTTAAAAATTTTAATTGAGAATAATTTTAAGAAATAAATTCATTGTCGTAAAAAGATGTTAACGTGATATATTTGCAATAATTATTTTATTCGCATGCCAAAAATAATTTATTAATATATTAATCATGAAATTAAAATCTTCTGAATTTTTTACTAGTTTAAATTATATAATTAGCCCCAAATAAAACAATTTAAAGCTTATGAAATTTAAGTCAGCCTAAAAATGATTAGGGAAAACAATGATATTCTTATGAAGATAATAATCTTAAATGAAATTTGACACATCTGTTCCAATAACATTTACAGTCATTAAAAATATTAAAACAATCCTTTATAGTCTTTTCATATTTGATAAATTTATAGGTAAAAAATTTAGCTTGAAGTTTATGAAATAAATTTCTTTTATGGTTAATGTTTACGCAATTATTTAATTGAATAATTTTACTTCTGAATTAAAATTTCAATCATTTAATTGATTTTAAATTTGCATTATGTGTGTTTGTGATTGCATTTCTTTTCGTAGCAATATATTTTTAAGTTTTTAAATTGTGTGTTGAAGGTTATCTTTTAGTACAATGAATTAAATACTTATAACTTTAGTGTAATACAATTAATATACAGTATATATTTAACATATTATCCTTAAAATTCAAAATTTCAAATTTTATATATGATATTATGAAATGCACAGTAAAATGATTTCAAATCCATCTTGTTTTTATTGTAAATAATAATTCAATTTAGAACTTTTAAATGTTCATTATTTTTTTAAAACTGAAAATGTTTCGCTTGTATTAATAACAATCAGTAAAAAATTATTTTCACATTTTAATCATATAATGCGTATTATTTTCACACATTTTTATTTTTGATTAATTACAAATTAAAGCTGATTTTTTTTAAGAAATAAGAAATTAAACTTTTGAACTAATTCACAAATCCCAATAATACATGTTTCTGTTGTTGTAAATTGTCATAAACTAGTTTCTTTAAAACCAAAAAAATAATTATTTGCTTGTTAAAGCAAAATAAATTATAAAAAAATTTCAATTTACAAATTTACATATATAATGTATTTAAACTTGAAAATTTTTGAATGCTTAAAATACTAGTTTTTTCTAAATATTTAAAACAAGCAAAAATTGGATATTTATATTTCTTTGCACAACATTCCACAAAGTATTTTAAAATTTATTTTTAATATTAGATTGGGGAAAAAGTTATCCATTATTTTTTCGGTAGACGTCTGTAGTGATCGCTATCTCGTGAGGTATCTATCAAACAATTTCAAATTTATGCTCATTGGAAAGGTGACATTTAACACTAAAATATTCTGTTGCGGTTTTTTGTTTGATTAATTCAGTTATGAGTACAAGATTTCAAAAATAGAAGATAACAAAAAGAAAATTCGATACATTTTAGTTTTTCTTTTATAATGGCGAAAATTCTAACCAGGTGGCTAAAACTGTGAAAGGTGTTTATCGTCCTACATATGACTGTAACAACCATTTACGCACAATTTTGGTTTCGTCGATTCCGTTTGGGTATTTGGATGCTAAAGATGCATCTCGCATGGATACAACATCGTCGAGAATGTCTATAAAATATCAAAAATTATCAAACTTGACAGCATGTCGGCAATCGTAGCTTCGCACAAGACCTAAAAATCTACATGAAAACTGTTTTAAACCTTTTTACAAAGCGAATCTGAAAGAAGTTACAAACAGTTCACGTAAAAATAATGGATTTCTTTTTCTCCAACCTAATATTAATATTGTAAAAAGATCTATACAACCAACTCTTTAATAAATTTTTACAATAAAATTTGAACAAATACATCACAAGGTCATGGAGTGTTTCTAACGTTGAAAATTTGTGTGCTTTTAAATTTATTTTTTCATAACTATTAAATAAAATGCAATTAAGTTTGATAACATTTACAGTTTCAAGCATATATATATATATATATATATATATATATATATATATATATATATATAATCTCACTTAAATATTCTATTTAACATTAACAACATTAACTTTAGTGTAATTTATTATCAATTTATAACTCTAATAACACACGAATAAAAATGTATGAATCAAACTTATATTATTATGAATGAATATTGATTCATGAACATGAAATAATATATAAACAAATGATTTTCACATATTTCTGTTGTTTTTATGATAAAATGATATTTAAATTAACAGTCCGCTCTCTTAAATTATTAAGTAAAGTTGAATTCTGTGTGTGTGTGTGTGTCTCTCTCTCTAATCTGCATTTCCAACAAAGCATCTGTAAATTTACGAATTTATTCATATTTATAATATTTATGAATTAAATGCAACCCATTATGATAAAATTAAAATTAGAATTAAGGGTTTTTACAGTGGTATTTTTACAATAGTATAAAGCATTTTTTGCAGTTTATTGCATTTGACATCACATATTAGACAATCTAACAGCAGGAAGATACTATAAAGTCTTATTTAAGAATCCACTGCATAATTACCTATGAGAGGATTTCAGAAATAGGGAGACGTATTCACTATTTAAAGGGAGAAAACGTATTAAACTCCGCAGCATCCACTACAACAGAGTTGCACGCAAAATAACAGAAGTGCAATATCCACCTTCCTTTGGGATCCTCCTGGCTCAGTCGTAAGAACAACGCTCTTCAAAGCATAATATCCCAGATTCAATCCCAGTTACTATTGAATAACGTTTATTAGATGTTGCCACTTCTGCTTTATAAATGTAGGTTTGTTCGCGCTGGTACTTGGGAGTTTTCCAGGTTTCTTCTCTTGCGACACGTGAATATGACCTACTATCTATGAAAAATCCTCCACGAAGATAATACGAGGTGAATATTACAATTCCTTACAACGACCTTTTGCCGTTGCTACGTGGTGTCACACAAATCCACCTGCCACTATAAACTAGTCACCGGAATCAAATTCGAGGACTTCCACTCTTAAGAGAGCCATCTAATGGCTAGCACTAGGCCATAGTGAACCCAGAAATGTTACCCTCACTTGTAACTGTAACTTGTTGCTGTATTTATATTAAAAATATTTCATAATGTTATTTTAAAATTTGGAAGGATCTTTTTTTATTGTATTGAATTACAATCCTAACATGTTCTAAATTATTAAATAAGTTGTAATCCGTTTGTAATATATTTTCTAATGGTAACTCTACACGCACAAATACTTAACGTAGGAAGAGTCCAGTAAACCTCATTTATAAATAAAATATGTTTCATTATGATAAGTTTGATGATTCAATGAATCATTATCTAAGCGAACAAGAATTAATTAAAATGAAATTTTGTTTTTATAAACTTTAAAAACTATCTTGTTTCAATTATTACCTAGCATGAAATTATTTTTAACATATTTTAAACAAGAAACTTTAATGCCGTACAAGACTTAATAAACGTATTATGAAATTGTTTATGAATCAAATTTATGTTTCATTAGGACGAATTCAAAATGATAATGAATGCTGTTTATAGTAATGAATGCTACTTATGGAATTTACTAAACTAATATTAATAATACTTTTTTATATATACAATGCATAAATGAACATTGAATTTAATAATAATGATTAATTTAATTTTTATCTATTTATCCCACAACATATAAATTTTGTAAAATACTTTCGAAGAAATTTCTTAAAGCATAAATATTTAAAACATATATATTTATAACAATGAATAAAATAATGACTTACTTTATAAGAAAGGTGTCTCATTTCATATAAATATTTAAATTTAAAAAATTTAATATCTTGAAATATATTTTTGCAATATTTAAAAAGTATTTTTAGAAAACGCAAGAAGGGTGTGTATTATATCAATCTGTGAAATTTTTATCTTGTGCCAGTTAAATTATCCATATCATGTCCAATGGCCATGAAATAAATCGAAATATTTATCTCCTCTATTTTTAAGATATTTATTTCTCAACAATTTTATTTTTCTGACATAAAACACAAAATATTCATGATATATTCATGAGCTGAATATGTTATAAATTTTAATAATCAGAAATGTGCCCCAAAACTTCTACGGATTTCAAAACATCAAAATCATTTTTGAAGGAAATTTTTCTCATTTCCTATACGAAACGACTTTTTGCCACTTTTGTTCAAAATGTATAAAGCAACTTAAAAATGAACGGTAGTAAAATGATTTTTGTCAGTTGAAGTAAATTGAGAGATATTAAATATTTAGAAAAGGCTATATAGGGAAACATTCTGCATTATAATGGTTAAAACGTGTTTCAAAGGCAAAACAGAAATTTTAAATCAAAATTTACTGTATATCCTAGTGATAGGACCATGCTTTTTGTAGTGTAAAGGTTTTAGGTTGGATGCAAACTGTTGTTCAATAATAGGAATTCTTTTTTGTTTTTAAAGTAATTAGGTATAGAATTATTACAATCAATCAAATCATTCTAAAATGTATTTCGAACAGTAAATAATTCATATATGATTTTTTTTTTACTTTCGTTTCCCTAATAACATTAGATGTGCTAAAACAATTACAGTCTTAAAATTTTTAATAAGCTAAAAAAATAGTTATATAGAAAGCAGTAAATATTAAAACCTATAAAACAAATATTTTCAGTTCTATCACTTTTTTAGGTAATTTACTTCTCATATAGATCACTAATAAAATAGTTGTTTAATATGCGATACATTAGCCTTCAACAACATTTTGGAAATAAGGATTAGTTTTAACACAGTAGGCTTTAGGATGTCTTAAACAATCAAAGGTACAGTACTTGTCTTTAGAAGATCTAGGAAGTGACGTCATTGGAATTACATCAACACCACATGGTCGTTTTCTAACTGCAGCCTTCTGTACACTGACATAGTGACAGCTGCGATTTTGACCTTTTAGCTTCCTACTTGTACGGGGTCTCTAGACAAAACAACTTCCTGCAGACAATATGCGGAAAAAATATTTACGAAATTTGCTATCTGTTCGAAAAGTTGAAAGACGTATGCTTGTTTCCGAATTTCTCTGTGAATACAGAATATAAACATACGAATCTTATATATTTTGAAAAGGGGTACAATTAAAATTTTAGGAATATTTTTCTTAATCACGTATTATACTAATTGACAAATAAGTTCGAAACAAATAATGAAATTAATAAGAGAAATATTCTCTATTACAATAAAATTTTCAATTTTGTATTCTTCAGATATTTTATAATCGATACGCAGATGAATATACCATTGCCACACCTCTCATCATGAGTTAACCTGACTAGTTTAATTAACTTTAAGCAAACTCGCCTTTCAATGGCAAAAATATAAATTAAAGTATATGTAAGTAAAGTTAAGCTGTGTCAAAAATGTAAGCAAAGTAAGTTACGAGGAATGCCATTTTGCCTTCGAAAGAGAGAATTTAGAAAATACTTGTTGAATGTGTTTGGATTGTAACACACGGAGGAAAAGATTTTTTTTGAGATTTGCATGAGTTGTCACAACTAAATTAATTATTGTAAAAGATATAACAGGGATTGAAAGAGCAAACGTTTTCTACTTTTGTGCAATTTTTAAACTGTAGCATATAAATTCTATTCCACTGAAATTTTGAATTAAGTTTTCAATAACGGGTGGTGTATATAAATCACTTTATATAAAATTAGTTTTAAATAAAAATATTTTTTATTTCAAAAATATAAATGAAATTATGCATTATCCTATTTTTGAAAATGAGAGCTTGAAATAAACTTGCTCACTCAAATTCATTTAACAATTGGATATAATTGATAATAACATCATTATTGTTAATTAAATCATTAAATTTATAATTATTTATTAAATTAAATATTTTAAATGCCGCCAACTCGTTGAGTGATCAACGTACCTGATTATGGACAGGGTGGTCCCGGGTTTGAATCCAGGCTTGGGAATGGATGTACTTTATCTCTCTCGCTTGTCTTTGTACTTTCCTTGTGTGAATGATCGCCTACCCTATAAACGGGTACCTGTGGCATGTGTGCACTGAGAAATTCGGACTCCTCTCTAAATTACTGTTCAGTTGTAAAACGAGAGTAGCGCATCCCATAATCCCAGCCTAGTTGGCACAAGACAACAACAACAAATATTTCAAAATAATATAATACTAATTATCAACCAATAAATATTATGATGGTTATAAATTTTTATTCCTGCATTAAAAGAAGTACCCTGCTTAATACGTTAATATATTAAAACTTTATGAGTGAACCTGACTTGTTTAACAAATTTTAAATAAACACTCGCCTTTCAGTCAAATATATAAAATATATGTAGTAAAGGTTAATCTATATGTCAAAAATATAAACTAAATATGTTATTATTATTATTATTATTTTTAAAATATTTACGTGTTTTTTTTTTTTAAACAGTATTTAAAATATAACAAAATAAATACTGTTAAATGTTATTATTTTTTCAAATTAGAGTTTCTCCCTGAAAGTTAGTTACACATTCTTTATTAGAAACTAAAGTCTGTAAAATATAATGGCCTTGACCTATTTTTCAACTTATGTGACTAAAATAAAAAAATGAAGAAAAAAAATTTTAAATGATGACGAATTTAATGAAATATAAATGGCTGTCATTTAGATTATATAATACAAAAATTTTTAATTCCAAATTTTCTAAATGAAGTCATTTATGCTAACATTTTTTACTCATTACATTTGAATAACAAGACACTTATTTTCATACACCATCTTGATTGCCTAAGAATCGAATTACACCATTCGAATGACTGAAATATACTTTTAATTTATTTCATCATTCGAATTCAATATGAATATTTCAATCATTTTAATTTTAAAATTTAAAAAAAGAGTTTTTATAGATAGTCTATATTCCAAATCTCACTCAATAAAACAGGAAAATTTCCAAGCACTTTATGACAAATATGCATGCTAAAAATTTAAAATCCTCTTCCAGCTATTGTTCAATAAGTCTGTGACCGAATATGGAATCTTTCATTTGGCAGTATCATACCCAACTATTAGGTTACGGTAATCCCAAAAGTTTTTTTTTTCAAATGGAAGGCACTTGGGTGATTAACCCTTTTTTTAGCCACAACAAAGCTAGAAACTGCTACTCATTTATCGTTATCCGGTGGGCACCTATGAACCAAGACATTGAGGCGAGTAGCACTACTCACGTCACACCACCACTAACCGGCTAATAGGGTGGGCCACATTCATCCATTATTATAGGAAAGGACAAGAAACACATAAGAAGAGAAAGTACAACCATGCCCGAGCCGAGATTCGAACTCAGGTCCTCCCCATCCGTAGTCAGTTACGCTAACCACTAGACAGGTTGAGCGGCATGTTAATCCCAAAAGTAAAAAATACTATATTATTTGACACCGCATAGAAGAGAGCCTAATTGCTCATAATTGTAGTAAAGCTTTTTAACTTCCCTAAATCTTAATTAACTTCGATAAACCATAATTAATTGTCAACCGTATTCATGTTATCGCCATGAAAAAATCCGAAAAGCTGATAAGCGCATGCGTGACAAATGTGCATGTAAAAAACAAAAAAACAATGTCTCATGTTATTCAACAAAGCCCAAGGGGCTTTTACTCCGAAGAGTCTGGCATCATACTTCAAGGCTACAATGAACTCTTACAATTTTGTTACAGGAAGACCATGAATTAATTTGTTAGTGGTAAGGAACCTCAAAACTGTTATTAATGCTTAAGGATCATCTTAGGATGCCTAATGTTCTTAAATATAAACAATCGCCTGTTTGGCTACCAAACTTCCCCGCCACACTAACGGATTGGTGCAAAGACTAAAATTTAAACTAACAATCTCTATCAAAAAAGATCTTTAAATAAATGTTACTATCTTCCGCTGTAATAATATACTTTTAACCGGATTATCATGCTATTTAACCTAATTCATTTTCAGAAATCTCTATTCTTTATAGGTACTCTTTTACTCACTTGACGAAACTGCTATTTAAAATTGGTTTTCATTATTCATCATTTAGCTATTATTACCATTTAAATTATATTGTCAGTGATGAATATATTAAATAATAATGAGGAACTGCTTATCCTTTTAATATTTTTACCGAATATTTCGTAAATGAGGAGAAACGTTTTATTTTTTCAAACATTTCATTTGATTATTACTATATTAAATGAAAATCTTTGTTTTCGTTCAAATGGCAACGACTACTTAAATGGACGAAATAATTATAATCATGCTATTAAAAAGAAAAATAATTAAATTGCATACTTCTTTTAAAAATTGTTTCGAACATTTTAAAAAATCTTTTATTCGATTTGTAATATTTTGGTTAAAATGTTTAATAATAACCAATATTAAAAAAATTCTATTATTGTTAATGAAATGCAAATCTTATCTAATTGGAAATATAAGAAACTATGTGTCATCTCTTAGTCTAAATAATTTTTAGATTTTTCAATATTCATTTCATATTATTCAAGAGAAACTTCTTAAACAGTGTCGTGTCCCATACAGACCAATCACATTTTTTTAATTCAGTTATATTAGATAATCCTAAAAGGGATTTGTATCAATTTATAGAATAGTATATTCAATGCTATAAAGAGAAAAGATATATATACAATTCATTATAGAAACTTTTATTTTCTTCTGAAAAATATAAACCAAATTTTCCCCTTTGAATAATACAGGCAAATAAAAATGCTCAAATATTATTATATGACAAAATCAGTGTAATTTGTTGTTACTGATAACACTTGACAACACCAAGCCCGCCTGTCAAGAGACTAGACGAATGAAGTCAGAGAGAGAGTGTCTTCCGTTTCTGAATAGAGCATCCTCATACGAAGATGGAAGTACGACTTTTGGCTCTTAGATGGCAGCACCATCTGAATCTTCCAATTTAGAGATTGAAACCATTGAAGTCCCATAACCAGGCTCCAACCATCCCCACAGGTATTAATTTGTAATGGAAACATGGAGGACATTGCGACCCGACATAATTTGCGTGCCCCAGTCGCCATTAGTGAACACGACGGATCTTCGACTAAGCCGGGATTCGAACCCTTTTGGTAACGAGAACAACGCCCTAACCAACTAGGCCACCGTGGCCTGTGTAATTTGTCATATAGTACACTTCTAAACTTTTTGATACCTCAGAATTTTAAACCAGAACATAGGCTGATAAATGAAAAAATTGTACACACTAGTTTACCTTTCAATATCTTCAAAATACTGTTATATATATATATATATATATATATATATGACATGCACGTATATTCTTCACGAGTGAATTTTCAACTCAATATTTTTGCAATAACAATTTCATAGCAACTTGATATATATCGTTAAAAATTTAGGAAAGTATCTCTTGTCATTAAAGGTTCATTATATAAAATTTTCTCTTATATTTTTATTTAATATGGAGTAACCTATTAAAGAACGCTGACTCAAAGCAGTTTCATAATCAAATAGAAATAATTACACATTATTACGCGCTTGAGTGACTTAGTGATTTTTTTACGTGTTTACCAACTCATATTTGTATATATAACCAGTGCTTATAATTTTCTAACATTTTTTAATTTATTGGATTGTTGTTATATTAATTAAAAATATTTGAGATAAAATTATAATGAGTTAGGCGCTATATACGTTATTCAGAATTATAATATTTATAGAAATTAATAACAAATAAACCAAATTTATTATTAAAATATTTCCATTTCTCATTTATTTATTTATTAAAAACCACTATCAATAAATCTTTTCTATTTTTCAATAATTTTAATTTTAAAATAATTTCTTATTATTTATTTCGAATTGAGTATAATTTCAATTTTTTTTTATATAAATGTTTTAATATTGATTGTTATTATATCATTTATGTTGTATTTTTATTTCATAAATGTAAATATGTTTTTAAAACTAGTATTATTCAATGGAATGAGACTTAAAAGAGATAGACATCACTTAACTGGTATTTCAAGGAATTCCACGAGAAAAAGTATAAAAACATTCTAGCAAAATAGAATTCTAGAAGAGTAAGAGAAGCAAATGTTCTTCGAACCAACAACCCCTAGAGGTTAACACCTCTAGAGAATGTCGAAACTATTCTTAATTCTCATAACCGATTCTTTTCCAAGGCGCATTTCCTCCAAGCTGCTTAAACTGCTTCTACAGAGAAAATACACTTTCTTGCAAGCCAATGATTCTGTAGATAAAGAATTTTTCGTATTAAATAAGGATATTTTGTTTCGCAGAGCTAATAAAAGTGTAGAAAATAAAAACTACCATCTTTTTTCGAAATTACTAATTTTACTAAAAAATTATTGAATGCCATTTTTTCATTAAAAGTATCATTAGTGATACTGTTTGTAAATACCCAAAAAAAAGAATGCAAAAATTAATTTTTCATGTTGTCAAAGATATTTTACACTGATCGTTGAAGTTTGTCATAGTTGAAAATGTGCCAAAATTTCTTCTGTAATTCTGAGTCTGTAGGAATCTCGCAGGAATTTAATGTTGAAAATGTCAAAGCAATAATCGGTAGAAGGCATTTCAAACAGTGACATAATTTATGTTTTAGAGAGGAATGGGGAAGCAAAACATGTCAATGTTGATGTAGCGGAAAATTGGAAAATTTGGTGTACTTAAAGACATTTGAAGTCAAAAACTAGAATCTGACGTTTTTAATTTAAATGAAATTGAATTGTTTCATCTTGTATTTCTAGGTAAGAATTTCGATTTTAAATGCAAAAAATGTTTCAAAACCTAATAAAATCATTTAGCAATACCCTTAGTGCTGTTACGGAATGAAAACGACAAAAACCTTTTATTTTTCAGAAAAAACAAGTATTTAAAAAAATAAAAGCTTTCGCTATGGATTCAAATATATGGATATTATCAGCAAGATTATTCACAAAACGAATATGCAGTTTTTATATCAGGATTATCTTTGTTGTAAATAATTGTCTTGACTATACATCCAGAAAATCAAGCAGCCATTCAAATGGTTAGCTCTCTGGTCTTCCTTTCATATTTATTTTTGACTCCCATTTTGAGAGCTGATTGCTTGTAGTGCTTTGAAATCAACTTTAAACTACGAAGTTCGATCTAATTTATCTCGTATATAAAACAGTTACCGCTGGGTGATAAACAAACCAACCAACTTCAACCTGAAAATTTATATGTGCTTTAACTATATGTCTATCACCTCTTCATTAAAGCATTTAATCTACAAAAGTTATTGAACTAGTACAAGAATTCAAGAGATGCCATATAAATTATTAAATTATTAATAAGAAATTTGATCACTTTCAATAAAAACAAGAAACTGTGAGTGATTGTATATATATATATATATATATATATATATATATATATATATATATATATATATATATATATATATCTAAGTTACTAACTACCAGTACAATATTATTTTAAGAGATAAGGTGATCATTGTTTCGTGCTGTAGTGCTGAATATTATTTTCCTAAATCATCACTTGATTGCAACAACTTGCATGATAATTTTTAAGTTTAGAAATTTTACTTTTTTGGAGCACTGATATAATATTTAGCCCTGTTGTTATTAATAACTAGAAAATAAAAAAGTCTGGTAAACAAAATTCTATAAATGCATAAATGCAGGAGAAAACTTTCTTTATCAATCTAATTTAAATTTTCAACATAATTATATAGCAGGAAACGAATAACTTTGCCCAAATATTATGCAATCTCAAATTCTGCTCAGATGTTTGAACAATTAGCATTATCTTCATACTGAGAAACCCACATAATTTCGAATTATAGAAGAATTGAATATAAACCAAATTAGTAAATTTTAAACTTCTTATGTTATAGATTTTGTTCTGTAAAGTGAGACTCAAGTATAGTATTGTAGATTTTTAGTTTTAAAGGCACTCAGTTAGAATTTGTTTACAAGCGTTGTGTTTACATCCTTAAAACAACATTTTACGTCACATGTATATATATAGCATCAAAAATTAGAAAAGGCTTTTTAGTTTTAACAGCAAAACAAATTCATTTTCTTTTCAGACTTTATCTTAGGGATTTCAAGGTTTTCGTCCATTAAGTAATGCCCATAATTAGTTACCGCAGGTTTTAGAAAGCATCGTAAACAAAAGCACACGCATTATAATAAAAACTAAAGTGTGTTTATGTTAACAAAACTATAAATAAAAGCTATGTTTTGGTTGATTGTTTTTATTTATTTAATGCGAAAAAAATACAACCTTAATCGTTCAACTTTGTGAGGACTTATTTGTATGGAAGCAAACTTTTCTTTCCATATATTTCAATTTTAGTTATATAACAAAGGATCTTGAATAAACTATTTTTACTAAACTGATATTCCATTTAATTTGTGACAATTTACTTTAAAATTCTAAAATTTTTCTAAAATAAAAATAATTTAAACTATATTATAAAAAAACACAAAAAAATTAAAAGGTTATTATCAAAATGAAAAGAAATATAATACAAACAGTACTATGTATTGAATTCTCATGTTTCTTATTTTAACTTACATAAAGAATCAATTATTTTTTACACTCAATTACGAAACATTTGTCTTTTCAGTTGCATTTCCAAAAAATAACGTATTCGCCTCGCAATTGTATTAAAAGATACTGTATCAAATATTTCTTATGAATATATAATATTCAAACAAAAATTTCATTTCAAATGTCATTTAATTCTAAGTTCACTAAAAACATATTTTACATACTTTTGAAAAAATCTGTATTAGGTTTTGTTTTCGTAAATGCAACCGCAAAATGCAATTACAAAGAAATTTGCAAATGCAAAACCTAAAAAAACGTGACTATATCCATTTTCTTCTTTCATTAAATATCTATTATAATCTTTCAAAGAATTACTTATTTGTGTCAAATTGTATGACAACTTACTTATTGTATGACAAGAATATTGAGAATTACTTATTGTATGACAACTGCCTAAATTCACATTTTTTTTTTTTTTACACATGGTAAAATGCGTAAAAATTTATACATGTTGATAATTAATTTTAAATATTAATTTCTGATAAATGTTATGCATAGAAATTAAATTATCTTGAAACTTATATTATTTATAAATATATAAGTGATAAAGTTCTAATATTAAAAAATTCTTTAAAAATTTTTAATTATTATGATTATTTGCTATCTATATAAAAACAATTGTAAAATAATAAGTTAATAAAAATTGAAGGAAGTTCCATTTAAGTGCATCATGTTTTCGTCAAATCGAATCATATTAAGATATAAAATGCTTAATTTTTTATTTCGATTATTTTATCTTAATCATAGAAATAAATATTCTTCATTCTTTTACGAGATTAATAAGCTAAGAAAGAAAAACACCCGAAAATGTAGCAATTCAAAAAAACCTAACAAATGCTTTCTTTAAGTTTTTTCAAGGATTTCGAAACAAAATATATTATTATTTTTTTCTATTGTTCAAAATTTCAGACTCATCATTTTTCTCTATTGCTCAAAGTTAACTTAATATGCAAAAATCAAGAGTCATATATTCCATATGCTCAATGTAAATTTATTGCAACTACAAAAATAAACTTCCTAAATTTTATTTATTAGTTTTTTATGCAATTTCATTCTTTTCTTTCAGTGATTTAAAAAAAAATATTAAAAAAATAAAAATCTATAGTATGAAATAAAATCTTACCAAATCAAATATATTCAGGCAAAGGGAAAAAATTCCCCCAAAGAAGGGAAAAAATTTCCACTGTTTCCAATTTTAATCAGAAGCGGTCCAACGTGTATAATCCTATAGATGGGAGGCACACACACGCATACACTTTTCTCCAATGAATACTCTTCACTAAAGCAGCTGGCGGGATGGGGATGAGGTCTTCTCTTGCCTCTTAGAGTCCAGGGAGAGCGCCCTCTAGTGCCGGGTTAAAAGAATGATGTATAGTTTTACTCTTCTCTCTCTCTCTCACTTTCTGTAACTTTTTCTCTTCGTTCTCTCTTCCTTATCTCGGATGGTAGTTGGGTGGTGGGGATCAGATTCTGTCGACGTAGCACACTTTCTGAAGGTAAGGATTTTTTATCAATTGAATTTCCCCCGATACTCCTTATATTCCCTTTGATGAAACGCTAGATTTCCCTACAGAAAAGAAAAACTCCAAAATGAAGGGTTTTATCTGATACTTTTTAATAAGAAACTTATACTAAATTGCGATTGTTTCATTTTATTTTTATTCTGTGGTATCTTCAAATTGAAGCAATTTCCAATGAAAACAGCATAAGAAATGTATAGTTATATTTTCAATAATTTAAAATATATTTTGTTTTAATATTGTTAAGTTAAAATAAAAAAATCATAATTTGGCAGTCTTTCAAATTGTTGATAAAATTATAAACAATGCAATACTAAAATAAAAAAATGAAATAATGTTTCATTTAAAATAATGTACATTATTCAATTTTATTTTTCTATCTAAGCTCAATTTTTAAATTAAGAGAATTAATTAATTACGCCCTTCACTTATACTATTTCATTCAACTTTTTATTAATATCAAAACTTATTGCTTATTCCGCCTCAATAAAATATTAAAACATAATATATATATAAAAAATAAAATTCAAATATTACATGAAAATTATCAAATTTAACAATTTTATCAAATTTAACATATACTAAAACATAAACGTCCTTCTGTAATAAGATGATAATTTTATTATTGGTTGAACTATATCTACCACTCAACAGAAAGATTTATTTTATCTAGGTAAGTGCAGAAATGTAATGCTTTATTCAGCCTCTTTCAAAACACGCAAGCAGGCAAAAATTAAAAATCTTTTTTTGCAAGTTCTGCTATAATTTTCAAATTAAATAAAACTAATTTATGCACCAATAAAGAAGGAAGTTTTCTAACTTCATGAACAAAATAAGTACGTCTAAAAATTTTACAAGAATCCTTTGAAATGTTTTCGACATCTTTGTCTAATTCATGAACTTAGAAAACTTCCTGTCTTATTGGTGCCCAAATTAATGTTTTTATCATCTTTGGAGAGATTGTGAATTACTTGCAGCTTGTTTTAAACTCAACTTAATTCAAAGCTTAAAATAATCGATGAATTAAAAAGTTTATTTCATTTGTACTCCAAAAAAGCTTTACTTTAGTCAAAAATTCTATATTTCTTATTGGAGCATTAGATATTATTTTATTTTTATGGCCTTGAAGTCCTAAGCACAGACTCTGATAAAATAACCGTCCTATTTTGATTGTTTTTTTCCACACACAGTGGGGTTAATTTATCACTCTTCAACTTATTTTATGTGATACGATGTGATAAATTATTGATTGTATCAAAATAAGGATGCTTCTAAATTCAAAATTTAAGTATAATGTTATTAATATATTATATCTAAACATCAATTCATAAAATTTCAAATTCATAATATCAACCAGAGATTAAGTCTTGAAGCTCCCTTTTTCTGCTTAACCTTTGCATATCACTTAGGTACACATTCACAATTCTTTTTATTTGGAAATACATACATTTATAGAAAATAAAATGGATTGTTGTTCTTAACAAATAGAGCTATTATTTTGACGATTTCATTTTCGATTATCATTTATTTATATTTATCATCCCATAAATATATTTATGTATTATATTTGTTCAGTGGCTTAAGTTGCATTAGCTCTAGAACATAGTTAATCGAAGGAATTCATTAAATAAAGAATCTATCAATGATCTTTAATCAATAAAAAGGAATCAACAAAACATTATATCAATATAGATAATTTATCATACTAACTTAATATTATAATTAATATATACTAGTTTTAAATTAAAAAATAATTTTTAACACGGATAATAGATAATTGGCTTACGATTTATATAGATGCTTGATATTATTGCTCAGCATTTCAGCATCTACTCTGTATTGTCTTATGAGAGGTCTTTTTATAGATAATGGGCTGTCGCTTCAATTGGGAAGAGGCCCGAAAACACGTCTTGCCCAATTTCAACAGATGTGAATGCAGAAACAAAACATCTATTTTTTCTTTGATCTGAAGTGGATGAATTTAAATCTGGGGTTTTAAATCCGAACAGCCAGTTCCTACTCTTTTCATTTGATAAACCTTAAGGAGATATGATATAGAAATCTTAAAACAAACTCTATTTTATTCCTTGAAGTTTTAACACTCGTTATCCAACTTTCGTACTGGTTGTACCACAGGTTCTTCAATAACTGAATTTATTGATGCTTTAAATTATTATATTGGCTTACATAATGTACTGTATTTTTACATAAAACTAATCTAATAAGCTAAGTGATATTGGTTTTAAAACATAACCTTTTGTGATAATGGCTTTATTATTAGTTGAAATATCTATCACTCACCAAAAAGACTTATATTTCCTACTAGTGAAAAATATTTTTAAACCGCCAAGGTTTAAAATTATACTACTGTTCTAGTCCACAAAAGATAAGAATAAAGTAAGCATATAAACGTGTATTCATGGAAATCAATGTAATTCTTAAAACATGTATTTTTATAAAATTTTAATTTTTACTTTGACATTCAATATGTCCATAGCATAATTTAGCTTCCAAAAATACTTGGATTCATCTCCAAATCAAATGAAATCATAAATATTTTTGAACTAGACTGATTTTTAATTTGAAAATTCAAACCAGATTTTTCTATTATACTAACAAGCCATAGATGGTTGTATGGATTTGTAGCAAGATCTGTTAAGTAATTAAAACTTTGTGACCGAAATATTTGATTTTCAAAATAAACTTGAAGCTCCTTCCAAACCGGAAGGCCATGATAAAGTACACTATTTCTTTGAATTATACGAAGGGGACAAGTTTGTTTCTTATAATTTATATTGTGTTAAAATATTGCTTTACTGATTGATTTATCTTTTTGCAATACTTAAAGTACTTTCCAAACTAGAAGAACAGGCAGAGATGTTCCTATCAGATGTTTGAATAATGCTATCAAGTCAAGACTAGTTTTTTATGGATATATAAATGATTTATATTTTTGTGGATATTTAAGTTATTTAGAAAGTTGCTTAAATTTTCATCATAGATTATTTAATTTCCAAAGCACTTGGACAATACATCCAAATCGGAAGATAATACCATCATACTCTCATTAGAACTTTGAAATGTACGAACGAGACAAGTTGGTTTATTAAGATTTATATAATTTACTGTATAAATCTAAGTAAACTGGGTTCTTCTACTACTGCATATTAGATTCTGATTGCATACAAGATTCTTCTACTAGACTAAACTCAAGAGGTATTAGAATCATTTAAGTAGGTTTTACGGATTTAACTGGGGCAAATATTTGCTATAAAATTTAAACATTTCATGATAGAATATTTACCGCTAGGAATACAGTAAGAGTACTTATAAACAACAGAATGCTTTTAATAGTCACACTAAATTTTTAATTATATCAGCAAACCAAAATGGATTTTATATATTCTACAGCTTGTTTTGTGGCCATGAGTTCTACTTGATGGACAAAGTTGCGGCTGTTAAAAATTGTGTTTCAAGATCGAATGATATTGTTATTCTCTAGGACAATAAATGCTGTCCTTACTCCATCATTCAACTATCTAAATAAATGTAGAGTTTCTGTGAGTTCTGGAGTTTGAAAGTATTTGGAGTGTTCAGATGAATGTGTTTGTCGATATCAAATTGGCTCAGATGAATTGGTATCAATGAAGCACGTGCTTCAATATTTCAGCCAAGTTTTCTTGTTTTCTATATGAAATTCGCTACAACTTGGATAATGAGTTGAAGTGATGGTATTCCCCGAAATTACCTGTAATATAATTGTGGAGGTGCTTATTATTGTTACATGTGTTACATTCAAGAGAAAATTTTTGGAATCTTATACAAAAGAATTTGATTCTTAAGTTTTTTCCCAAAACTACAGCACTATGCACTATTACTCTTTTTATGATTGTTTTATAGATGGTTATCCTATTCAAAGAAGAAATTCCAACCCAACGATTTGGAGTAGAGTATAGTGGATATATGCACTTTGAAGCTTTATGTGCCGCAACCAATTCAATTTTTCATCAATTTAAAAACCAATGCATCTCACACTGATGTTTTCACAAAACATTTTTGGCCATATTGCAGTTTCTATAGTAGAAGGTACATTTTGTTGCCTGTTGTGATCTCCAAACTGTTTGTCAGTCCAGGAGTTAAGCTGATTGAGATCTGCTGTAGTGACTTTTCCAAGCTTTTTTTAGCTGTTTTCTGAACTCATCAAATGAGATCATCCATAAAAGTTTGAAAAAATGATTGAGGAGATGAAATCCATTTATATATATTATCTTCCATTACTTATTATATTCCCTTAAAAATTGACCTAATTATCTGAAGTACATTCCCAACGTATACTTGAATGAATCGACTACATCAAAGTTTCACGCAATTGGTTGTTACAGTATCGAGACCATAAAAGCTATCCACAGTTTTAGTCTCCTGACTTGCATTTTCTCTTTTTTCAAAGAAAAACTATAAAATGTACCAAATTTTCTCTTGTTGAGATCCATTTTTAACACCCTGTAACTCACAGTTGATTGAACAAAAACAGAAAACTGTAAAAGAGTTTTTTAGGGTGTAACGTAATCTTTCCAACGAGCATTAATTTGAAATTGTGTGACCGATATTTAACGAGATATTAGTCACAATAATCATCCACAGCAAAACTAATGTATTTCTTTTTCCTCGAACTAATAGTTATCAAGCTATGAAATATTTCAAAAATTAAAGGGAATATTTTCATCATTTTCGTTATTGCTGTATGTTCTATATGTAATATTTTTTAAAATGTAAACTTTTAAAAAAGGACAGGTCTTTTAGGCCCTACTTTTTTATTTCAAAATTTTTAAATAATTTTCTAAAACTGTACACATAAAAGCTCATTTCTGAATTTCAAAATATATAAAGTCCCAAATTCTAATCAATTTATGTTTTTAACAAACAGCATTGGATATTGAAGACCACGCAATGGAAACTTAAGCTGTATAAAAACTGTTGTAAGGCATATGATTTCTATTCAGTGATGTCTTCTGGGAAGAATTTCAATAAGTAATACAGGATATATATTAATTGCACGAAAAGAAATCTAGAAAATTACTAAATACCTGAAATATGTAAATATATAAACAATATATCCGTTTGTCACTGTTCAAGCGTAACAAAATTTTAACTTATGAGCTTCTATTTCAAAATCTCATTAGGCCATGGTGAGGACACAAAATAGATATATGTGCATACATGTGATTTCCTAGCCGCTGAAAGCTGTTATAAGGCATATTTATTTCTCCAGTACGTCTTATTGTCAGAAAAAAAAACTTTTTCTAGACAATAGCCAGTTTTCATATGACGTAAGGAAGAAAACTCAGAAAATTTTCAAGGGCTTGCTCAGACAGGTATTCCTTTAAAAAAGTAGAAAAACAACACACATTTCTCATGGTTCAACAATGGTTGGCATACACCCAAGGTCTACTTTTAATACAGTGACTTTACCACTAAGCCAATATGAATCCAAGAAAATAGATATTTGATATCAATTAACATCCGAAGTGTATTGTAAAACCCTTGAACATCCATTGCATCTTAGTCTTCTGAAAGGATTTTCTTGGGTATAAGAGTCCATATTTATGTATTATATGGTTTAAAATCCAAGAAACTCCCAAACATAGACCCCGATAAATGGCGAAGGGCCACATCCGTTGTTTTCTAAAATTGTAGATATTTATTTATTGCAGATATTATTAATTTAATTGTAGATATTATGCTATTTAATTGTAGATATTAGATTAATTGTAGATATTATGCTTTCTATTTGGAAATCTAATAAAGTCAATGATTGATTGGTTCATTCATTTCTGTTTATACTTTCTTGAAATGGGTAAAAAAACAGCTTACTATCAATAAAATATTCTGTTGAAAAGGTGTGGATTTTAATAAAGCTGTAAAGCCGATTTTAACTTTTAAGATACCAACTAAGTGTGTATCTAACAAGCTGATTTAAATGGTGTACGAATTTGAAAGGGTGAATATTTCATAACTAAAACCGTAAAGATTTTTGCATAATTTATTTCAATTTATATAATGATTTATTACGGAAGGAAAACATTTATTGAAACTTTTATAGAAAGGAAAAATATTTTCATTTAATACAATAAATAATTTAGGAAATAAATCGGAAAATGCATTTAAAACACATACAAAAATTTACGTTAATTTCTATGTATCTATTTCTTGGTTCGTTTATTTATTTTAAATTAAATAAAACTTTGTTTTTACATTAATTAAAGACTCTTTTATTACTTAAAAATTTGTTTTAATTAAATACTTGGTTTGTTGTGTGGTTAAATACATAACATAAATTCTTAATACTAATTAAAGATTCTTGTATTAGTTAAAAATTTATGAATTAATTAAGCATAGAAAGACATAATCAATATCAAAATTAACTTAATATTAATATCTTCACTACAATTAAACTTTACTAGCTTTAATGGAAGGTAGAAGACTTAATTGAAATTTATTAATCGACATATATCTCTATTCCAGCAAAATAATTCTCATTATGACTAAAAAGCAAATAAGTAGTTTTATTTTAATTGTACTCTTATTTTTATTACTTGCAATTTTATTTTAAATAACTTTATATATTTTCAAATAAATGACACACAAGAATTGTATATACAATTCAATTTTGAGCATTTTTTTCAATTTATTTAAGTTGGGTTTTTACCGCATAATGTAAATCAAAATATTTGAATTAGTTTAGGATTGTTTCTGATTAAGATTATTTCTGATTAATTGTATCATGATTATGTGAAATATTCAAATGCAAATAGGTAAGAATCGATACCTCATTCAGCTGACAACACACATCGTTCTAAATATATACTAGTACTTCCTAGTACGTTAATATTTCGTATTATGTTAATATTCCTATGTATGTTTTAATATTTTGAAGACTAATACCTCTTCATTAGTGTCGAAGTTTGAAAGGTAGCGTGCTAGCCTGGGTATTAGCTTCGCCATTTGACTTTTAGTCATAAGACAATTTTAAGCATTGGCAGAAATGCGTAATAAGCCGAATAAGCTAACAAAATACCATCATTAACCACTCGGAAACTTGTAAATGTATGAGCACACAATCGATCTCATGATTTTATACTGTTTATATAAAGACGTTATACTATTTGTATTGCAGCTTTTATAATGAAACATTTATTTATATTACCATATCTGTTGCACTGGAATTGTAACGGTTGGAAGATTTCCAAGAAAGAATCACTTCTTATGGAGAATTCTCATACATTTTAAGTCCCAGAATTCTTGGCAAGCTCACAAAACATTGCTGGCAATTTCTATTATGGGCTAAAATGTAGGCTCTACTGTATATCGAAAACAATTTATTACTTTTTATACAGAACTCTCAGCTTTGGTACTTAATAAAATACTTTTGTAATTGAATTTTATGTTAACCATTTACATTTTAAAAATGAAAAAATCAAACAGAAGCAAAAAAGGAAAAAATAAAATTTTAAAATATGAATGAAGGAAATTTTATATTAATCATATTTATTTTAGTAAAATTATAATATAAAAAAATATGGTTAATAAATATACACTGAAAAATAAATAATATTATGTTGGTTTCCTTAAATTTAATAATATTATATACCTATATGTTATAGTTTTTAATATTTTGAACATTGATTCCATGAACAAATTTATTGATTATTTGTTTGTATTAACTTGATTCTTTATATATCGAAAAACGAAAAATACTTCATTAATTTAGGCATACAAAAACGTTGCTTTTTTCCAACAGAGTTCTTATTTTAACGAATGCC
Source organism: Latrodectus geometricus (assembly GCA_026290005.1). Classification (NCBI taxonomy): domain Eukaryota; kingdom Metazoa; phylum Arthropoda; class Arachnida; order Araneae; family Theridiidae; genus Latrodectus; species Latrodectus geometricus. The sequence goes on from JAPDSC010106725.1 coordinate 103,823, forward strand.
TAAATTGTACTTTGCAAATTACCTAAGCAAATTGTAAGCCACTTTTTTGATTTGTTAATTAAAACAATTTCTTGCAGTTTAATGGATCACCCTACTTAATTTGAACTTTATATAAGTAATACATAGATTGATTGTTTCCTGCACTTTAATATTATATAAACTGAATGGCAAAAGCATTATGAACATTATAATTTTACTGAACACACTTTGACCCTGAATTTTCTTAGAGGTCTTGAGAGACATCTGATCTAGTGAGAATAATTTATAACTCCTTTAAAAGAGTGTGAAGCTTCATTTCTGTGATTACATGTGTTTCATGGAAAAGTCTGCTGATCTGTTTTTATCAACAAACTTTGACAGGGGATGGATTGCGAATGATCGAAGACACAAATTGAGCATCTCCGAAATTGTATGGTTCATTCATGAAAAGAGTAGCAGACACCACAGACTTAAGATATCCACACATCTTTAACGTCAAAGAAAGTCAAAAACTCTTCGTAAAGTCGAATTGGCAGCAGACAATACCGAAACCCAAAGACGGTGTTATGTCATTTTGAGTAACATCAAAGAAAGAACCATACAATAATATTTTTCTCTTGTAATAAATTTTGAAATTCTGAAAATATCACACGTAAAACAGCACGATATCCTAAATAATTATCATATGTAAATCCATACTGTTTATCCTGCGTAAACTTAATTAAATTGTGATTTTTTTATACATGCAAATTTCTCAATTCATTGTATTTTATAAGTATGAATTCCTTATTCCAAAAAGAGATCAATCTAATACAAACAAATAAATCTTTATAAATCTAATACTGCCCTTCATAAAAAAAAACCAAGCGAATTTACATTAGATGATATTTTTAAATTAAATATCAATATTTATATAAGGTTCCTAATAGGTCATGATATAACTGCATAGAGACGCATATATTCAGGTTAATGCGCGTCATTTATTCTATCTTTAATACGATGCATAATGAAGAGTATGCTTCTCGCTTACAAGTTATTGGGTTCAATCCATAAAAAGTATATGTTGTCAGAGGTTGGTAAGTATATACCGGAATAGCTTAACAACCGCATTACTTACGAGCAATTAATGCAGAAGTGCTTGCTTTTTGTACTAAAAAGACACAAATATTATTATATAAAAAAATTCGCAGTTCAATAATTAAATAAAATCATCATAACCAAATAATATGTAAGCCAAGTATAGTTTATATAGTATGTAACGAACTATGAAATAAAATACATCCTCTATAGGCATAAGAGGCTAATAAAAATACTCAGAGTTTCTTTCAATAAGTTCAAATCGTGACAATGGAGACATTTTTCAATGAAAATTGTTGCCGAATGTTTTTATATGATAAAAATAAGCCTAATGCTAGATAAGATGCACTATTCTATCATGGAAATTTTAATACATAATCGCATGTTATGCAAAATGCTTTTCCATGCACTAAAGCAGCTAAAAAATCGAGTTTCGTGACCAGCTAGCTACGATCTAGTAGATAACAAGTGACATATGTGTAAAGCTACATACTAAATTAATTTTCACCAAGTCTCAGATAATACATTAAAGATTGGAATGCCAAGTTTGGTCTCTCAAAAAATTATGCATAGCCAATCTTGAAGCAAGCTCTGCGTATCGGCCGGCACTTTTGAAGAGATAATTTTCGAGAGACACTCGATGATGTTAAAACGGATATAATTTTATGATAAATTAATTAAAGCCAATACTTTTTTGCTGATATCATTTAGTTGGATAAATGATGCCATAGTTTGCATTAGAAGAGCTTACGTCATACGTGTTTCGTTCCAATGCCATTTAAAGTTTTTCCATGCTCTCGTCAATTTGCGCACAAAAAGGTGGTGGTTCAAAAATTTCGAAATTTTGTCATTGTCTCCGTAATTGTGAGAGACTTATTGTTTTAAATCGTCACAATCTGGACCCCATGCATTCAAATAATTATATCTAAACTTTCATTTCAATTGGTCGAACGGTTCGGCCACTAGGGACTTATGCATAGATGAAATTTCTTTTAGACCACCTGGTATATGCACATGACTTATTATTTAGTTATTAATTTTAAAATTGCTTCGAATAATCTAAATAATTTTATATTAAAATGCAATACAAAAATGAACAGTTATTTTCAAGCGCATTTTCGTTTATGCTTAAATTCTCAAAGTTGAAATAATATTTCTCATTCTGTAAGTCTGTATTTAGTTATTTATATGCATTTTTATATAATATTTAACTATAAATAACTTACTGAGGGTTTCAAGCAATGTTATTTCAACTGAGTAAAATGAATAGTTTCATGAATGAAACCATAAAATAATCAAACGTCAAATAAAAATCGGTATTTGTGTGAATCTTATTCTGAAATTTTTCTCTTTCTTTAAAAAATAATTTAATAATAATAATATAACACTCTCTGTATCACAAATATTATTCAGGAAATTTTAATAATACAAATTGGATTTATAAGAACATGAATTAATTCAGTTATTTTTTCAAAGATGTTTTTATATATTTAGTAAAAAGTTCTCAGTAAAAACTTTTTGAAATTTTACATGTGTTAGGCAATTAAAAATAAAGGCATCAATTTTAAATCTCTTGAACCCATAAAATTACTTTTTGAAAATATTTATTTCAAAATATTTTAATATTTAAATTTCTGATATAATATTTATAAGTACATTTAAAATTTATAAGCACAATATTTTTTAAGTTGCTTAATTTGAAATTCACAGGTATATATATTTATTTATTTAAGCGAAGAATAAATTACAATTCTGCATTATAATTTAATTCTTATTTAACTGTACTGTAAAGTTAGAAATTATTTCCCTTCTTTTAATAGAAATAATTGGTAAGAAACACTTTGTTTGGAACCACGTGAAAAGAAATCGATATAGCAATCAAGTTTCATCATTAACTGTGGCAACAACTTGAAGCTAAGTGTTTCGCAATAATCGGTTTAAGTTGTCTAGTCGATGTACTGCGAAAATAAGATAGAATTTCAAGTCTCGACACGAGAAAAATATGTAAAATCTGTAGCATTTTTTAAAAATATTTAATAATTGTTCGATCGTAATTCTTTATTCCTTCAAAGTAACAAATATTTATACAAGCAGTTTGCGATACGCTTTTATATAATTGCATTTATATTAAAACATATATACATTTAATTAATGTTCTTTTAAAAGTTAAAACAATATTTTTAAATTTATGAAAATGATTACCTATTTAAATCTTTGATAAGTTGCCTATGTTACTCTAAAAGTTTTTTTTTTTCTGTTTTTAAATAAACGGGTGTCTAGTACATGTGTCGATATATTATGGTTTTGATATTTT
>JAPDSC010106744.1:1100-29171 GCA_026290005.1 Latrodectus geometricus
ACTTAAATAATGTTTTTGATAAATAATAAGATCTTCTCATCGTTAAAATGTTGGAAAATCATATTTTTTACTGAGATAAGTATTAATAAAGAGATTTTTATTGCAATTAATATCTTATTTGAATCGGACACATGAATCAAAAGTAACAACTCCCAAAGGATTCAGTTATCCACTTCTATAATAAAAAAAAAGTTTAAAGTTAAAACCGATACACTTTTACATAGAACTGAGACTATTACGCATTTTTCAAAATGAATATTACGAGAATATTACGACAATGAATATTACAAGAATATTACGCATTTTTTAATATTACCTATTCATGTATTGGTCTATTGTTGTGATGAAATATACTACTACTTTTTTCAGGAACTTTTCCTACTTTAACATTAGTTAATTCATATTACTTCATTTTAATTCAAATAAGTGGTAATCAAATTATTTCTGAGAAATTAATCCCACATCACATTATCACCAATCACTGATCATATAATTGACCTAATCAAAAATGAATGAACTAAATCATCATTAATCATTAGTCAAGAAATAGATTCAGGAAGTTTAATACCTTTTTTCAGAAACTATACAATTATGTTATATAAATCATTGGAAAAAGAGACTCACAAAAGAGACCCGTATAGGTTTCTTTTTGTGTTTCAAAAAATTAAGTTCATAATGAATGGTGAATAACAAATAAAAATGATATAATTTATATATATATGCCAGAAATTATGAATAAATTATACAAATTATATATGTTCGAAATTTTATAATGGTCTAAAATATAGATGAGATAATTTTCTTAATTTCATTATATTCAACATAATTATCGCATACTTATTCTCTGAAGAATGCTTATAAATGAGTATTGTTGACTTATAATTTTATTTACTGACACTTTAATAATTGCATAACATCAGTAAAAGAATAAAGTTTGCATTTTAGATTACTCAAAATAGGTTTCTCATTATTTTACACAAATTTTTTCATAATAAATAATATATAATTCTTCCACAATTCAGTATGGAAAATATATGGTCATTAATGCGTTACACTATTTTATTTAAGTTTTTTAATTAGAAAATTAAGCTATTTTATTATGATTTTACATAACATTTGACTGCTCTATATTAGTTTCTTGACTTCATAATTTTTATCATTAAAAATTGTGGTGAATATTTATCAAGAACAGTGATCTAAATAAAAAATGAATTCTAGAATAAAAATAAATTATTAAATATTAAATTACTTAGATTAAAGGCAAAAAAAAATAAAAATATACCATTATTTTTCCTCGATTAGTACTGATCAAGCTTATGAAATCTATCATCAATCATAATTTTAATTAATTGGTTTGAAGAATATGTGTTTTCATTAAGTAGAACTTTTAATATCCGTTAATTGAATACGGCTTAATTTATCTGATGGTAATCAAACAAAGTTTTCTTTCTTTTTTCAACGCTTATAACTCGTTCAAATGACAAAATTACCCAAGAGTTTTTACTAATATCCTTCGAATGAAGTTGGTTCTAGAGAATGGCTTTAAATGCTCTATCCTAACTTATGTATTTAAATGTTCTACACAAACTTATTTACTAATTAGATTACTTGAATAAAAAAGATTCTAAATTTTAGAAAATAAAATTATTTCTAGCAGGAATCAGAATTTTATGACATGCTTCAAACACCCACTCACAAATTATTCTTATTAACAAAGAAACTAGTCTCCCAGAAACAGATTTTTAATAAGAGTGATGGCTGAGCATGTTAAATTGTTTATTCAATTTTTCTATTATCCAAAATAAAAATAAAAAAAAAAAAACTTAATAAACATTTTTCACTTCAGTTCTCTTTTCATAAATTTTTAAATGTATTCATAAAATCATATTTTTCATTATTCAAAAAAATTTAAGTTAAGTAACTTAACTATGAATAAAAAACTTTTCACAAGTTATTTTTTTAAAAAAAGATATTCAATTGAGTTTCTCTTTTCTATTTTCATCTGTATACATCTTACAATATGCACTGTATTTTTGTTCAGAAATTGAAAAGCTTATTCGAAAAATATATATTTTTTTGCAGAATATTCTGTAGTAAGGGAATTGAATTCCAATCTAGAACCAGAGTTTTCATATATTCATTGATACACTGAGTTAATAATATGTTGATGTTTCTTCAGATGCAGCTTAAAAATTAACCCATAAGAGAAATATGTAATATTAAGTAGTAGAGGAAAATTCGATTAGACTATAATACAGATTTTTGAAAATTCACCTAGGCAAATTTGTAATAAATGATTTTTAATTTAATGAGTTACATTATAAATTTAATGAGCCACATAATCTTTTTATCCAAAAGATATTACAGACAGGAATTTTTTTTTCGATGTATAATGAAAAAGTATCACTTAAATGCATTTATAAATGGTAGTTTATTTCATATGTAATATATACTCATTGAAAAATTATTTAAAGCATGTCATACATTTTTTAATTTCCAAAAAATGATAAATGAATCTCCATCGTACCATACTATTGTAAGATAATTAGATGTTCCATTTTAAAAATTTCTATTATATCCATTCGTATATACATGTGTTATCTCCTAATTACACTAATGCTTTTAGTGTTTAAAATGACTAATCAAATTTTAATATAATTAACCTTTAATCAAGTAGAATATTTTGAATAACTAATAAATTTTGAATGTTATAGGTTTTTTCATTATGAATTTATGAATTAATTATTTACTCGTAACTCAATATTTAATTACATTGGGCTGTTCAGAGAGTAATTTCGTTTTTCCGACCTACATCGGGTTTTTTTTTTCCCTTCTCTTCTCCCCAGAGGGGAAAAAAAAAAAACATATATTTGGTGAATGTGGAATCACACTACTACCAGAAAGATGACAAAAGGCTTTTACTATCATTTACAATACGCACATCAATAAAATATTTATTCGCTTTGAGTTTTTCTTTTCATGAAAAATGAAATTACTTTTCAATCAATCTAGTATTTTAAGGTTTTGAATTATGATAGAAATAGTAAATTTCTTTTAAGTAAATTTTGATCTAAATATTTAGTCTAAAATATTCAATCACCATAAATTAAAGTTGGGAAATTATAATTTAAATTATTCATAATTTTTTTCTAATTATTCACTATAATACAAATTATAAACATTAAAAAAGAGAATTATATTATGAACATAAAAATCCTTTTATGTCGTTTTTACACAAAACAAAAAACATCTAATATTCAATAGGGTAATTAAAGTAAGAATAACATAAATAAAATAATGTTTTATATATTCGTATTTATCATATTTTCAAATGCATCATTCATCAGCTAATATCTTATACTTAATAAAGAATCAAGATATACCATCAAATAATATAAAATTCGACAAAATTTGTCATACCTAATTTCATTTTTAGGGCATTTTTCTTATGAGATGCCGAACTACTTTAAATTACTTTAATTACTGTCATACGGAACTTAAAAATAAAATTTAATTCGAATAACTATTTAAAAATCTATCCATAATGAACTACAAAAGTTTTATATATGGAACGCTAAATTTTTAAATCTGTCCAATCAATGATAGAAGTTCAAGCATCGCTCTTCCAGATTCAATCAAACGCACAATCCCTAGAAGTCAGTGCGCCCATTCCGTTCTGTAAGCTGACAATTCCCAAATTAATCACAACCAAACAACAAGCCTAATCGTCAAAGTCGAATTAATTTTCGAGTGCTGTTACATGCGATCTCGTATGCGAACAATCCCTCGGAGCAAAATCGCCCCTCTTCCGTCGTCGATAAATTGCAGGTATTCGATAGTACAGCCTGGCTTTCGATATTTTCGAGTGCTTTATTCCATCGCAGGGGTGTGCGTTGAAGAAAGATCTCAAGCAGAGATGGGTAATCTGCACGTGCGTTTCCATTTGATTGGACAATCTTCATCGGAGAATAAATGCTGGGTGAATTTTAGAGAGATAAAGTTTGACTAATAAAGGTGTATCCACTGTTGGAAGTTTAAAAAGCTTTTATCCAAATCCTGCATCATTTGAGTATCGAGAATGACATCAGTGATAAGGGATTAAAGTTGTTGGAAAAGTCTCGGATGTGACGGGAAAATATTATAATGTATAAAATTTCTGCACTGTCATTTTTGAGTAAGATAACTGACAGTTCTGTACAACATAAACAATTTGAAAAATGTGTACCTTAACAGGAAGATTATGTTTTTCCTTTTGATAATATGATACATTTTGAACAACAATATTTTTTTTTCAAATGATATAATTAATTATTGAAAATATAAGTTAAATATGGAAGATTTATCTTCTAATTCTACAATTAGTTTCTTTGATAACTAATTAGAATTTTCATTGAATATTTTTACTGCTGAATGAGTAAATATTTTATACTAAAACTTTTTTTTTGTTTAACAAAAGTAAATAACCAATTTATTTTCAATTTTGTTAAATATTTGTATACTATTTTAAAACATTCTTCATATAATCATGATTACTTAATATTTAAATTATTTACAAGTACAAGCTTTTCGAACGAACGTGTTTCAAAAGACTGTTCATATATAATGTTCTTATATAAATATTCTTATTAAAATATAATGTTCTAAATAAAATATTAAAATAATGTTGATATATAATGTTCTTATTAAAAAATGTTCTTATATAAATATTAAATAGACACGATATCAATTGTATCTGTTAAGCTGTAAAATTTAATAAAATATAGGAAAAACATATAAATAATGAGCACAGCTATTACTCTCTTTTCTTTTAAACATCCGAAACTTACATGTAGTTCATGCAAATAATTAAAATTTAATGATGAATAACCAGAAATAATTAGATAAAAAAGAAATTTCCTCAAACAGAAATAACTAAAAGCAAAGTCATATTGCAGTATTATACGGTTTGATTTTGAAATCTACGACTATATTTATAAAAAAAACTTCCTTCAGTAAAATATTTCTACAGTAAATATTTACAAAAATCATTTAAAATGTTAAATACTGGATATAGCCAAAATATATAAATATGAAATTATCAGTAAACTGTCTACTTTTCATTAAGAAATCTAATGTAGTAAATTATTTTATACATTTAATTTAAGGAAACAATATATTTGAGTTAAAATTTAACTCTCACTTTATTCTCTCATTTTCCTGTATTGTGTTACAAATACAGTATTCATATCCTGTATATATATATATATATATATATATATATATATAGCAACTTAACAACAACATAAGAAAATAATTTGAAGATAATAGATAGGGGATATGTAACATATTTCTAGGATTAAAAATTTACAGAACAAGAAAAAAAAAAACTTTTTTAAGTTTCAAAAATTTTATGTTTAATAAAAAATTAACGAATAATGATGCAAGTCTTAAAGGAAAATTTTAAATTCTCAGATGGAAGAAAACCGTTACAGCATCATTATCAAAAAAGTGATTGAGCTTAAGAGAAAAAATATAGCGGAGAAACTTCATGGAAAATTTAACTTTGAATTTTTTGGAAAAAGTTTGTATGTACACACATCCTTGAATTCTTTGGAAAATTTCATCCTTCAAAAGCAAAGCTGCATTTTCTTTCAAAACAAATATTGTTCGACCGAAATTTACCAGTCTCTGAGTCCGATAATCTATCTTACAAAAGATGGAAAAAGTATTTTTAACATCTAATTACTTTTATTTATATAATACTTTTTTAATTTTTCGCGCAATTAAATTATTTGTTTGCTGTTCCATGAAAATAAGATGAAATTTCTTTTTAACTTCAAAAAAGAGCTTGAGATTGATTTATGAATTAAAATTAAAAAAAAAAGTGATTACGATCCTTGCGATGATCAAAGTTCTTCCACACGAATGCTTCTTCCAATTAATTTTTTTTTATAAACTTTAGCTGGCTTTGTTGCACATTTTTATAACTTCAATCAACATTTAAGGAATATATTGCAGAAATAATTTCAAACACGAGTAGCAAATTTCTTTATTTTGAATTTATCATTTATTTAGAAATCTGAATTTGTTTATTCCCAAATTGTTTACTTTGTTGATTCATTAATCTTTCACACATTCATCAATATTAATAAATCACATACATTATGTTTCAGAAATGAAGTAAAAAATCATGAATACAACGAATACAATTAAAATTCCTTCAGAATTTCTACTTTTCTTTTAAATTTAGCCAGGTTTGATTTAGGAAGGTGGAACAAAATTGTATAAAACTTATTTCAAGCTGCGGGTTTGTGATTCTTTTGAATATAAACTGTATAATTTCAAACTTGTCTTTGTTGTTTTTATTACTAAACTGTAAAAATTCTACTCTTAATTTTCTATAATGATTTCAGTTTAAATTATGTAACACTGTTCTGAAACTTAGTGCGCTTGAAGAATTAGGGCGTGTAGTTCTTATATTTTTAAAACTACTATCTATGCATAAATATTTGGGATGGAGAAAACAGCATTGTCGTCCGGTTACCACTTCTTTATACTTTTCAGCAGCGAAATTCTATTAAAAACAATTTAAATTATATTATTATTGAATTTTTAATGAAAACAGTTATCGCTTTTGAAATTAGAAAGAAACGTGTTTACTCTTTTCCCCCTTATCTTAAGCATACTCCTTTGGTCGGAAATGCATTTAGACAAATTATGAAAGGATTTAGAAATTCAACACTTAATACTTTCATTACTAAAGAGAATTCCTAAGGACTCCATATTTTATTTCATACAAACCTTTAATGAAAGAAACAACCTATTATCTGCACATTTTCTCTGGAATTTACTGTCAGACTAATAAATTACTTTATAGATGACAACAAGCAATTTTTTCATAATTAATTGAAATAAGATAACAGAAAATTAAGGATATATTGTTTGGTTTTAAATTTATAATTTTCAACAAAAAGTATATCCCTGATTTCATAGTTTCATTTGGGGAAATCTAAATTAGAAAGAACAAGTTTTATTAGAAGCACGAGAAAAACTTCTTAATGTGAAAAAATACCCAAATGAATAAGAAGATTGGTATATTTTCAATTCATTACATTATCTCTAATGATATTTTATTATTTCATGAAGTAATTTAGGATCAGTACATATTATTTCAATAATCAAAACAAGATTATTTGAATTTAAAAAAAAACATTTTTGATGTTTATCGTAAAAAATTTTTATTCCATATTTTCAAAAGTATAGAATATGGAAAAAGGTTTATGTTTTTTCAAGTTTAAATTAAGTTTTACTATAAATAAATTTGAAGCGGCTGACATAAGTTATAATTTAAATAAAAAACAAATATCGTTAAAATATGAAATAAAATGCAATCAATATTTGCATTTCAGTGGAAGTAAGCGTTTATACATAGCAGAAATATTTTTAAATGCTAAGAATCACAATTATCAAGATAATGATATAGCTGCAAAAAAAGTAAAACGTACTGCAAGTAGAAAAACCTAATGAATTTAGAAAATACTTTAGTTCATTAAATATTTTTAGGGAAAATTTATATTGATAAAATATTTATTTTATCAATATTTTATCAATACTATTTGAATATCATATTGAATATTAAATTAAATTTGGCATATAAGATGGTGATAATTTTTATGTTAATAATTGGTACTGCATATAGTTCACTTTAATAAGTTGAAGATTAGTTTGCTATATAATATTTAGTAAATGAAATAGAAGATTTTTAAATTTCATTTCAATTTAATTTTCTATTAATTTCATTTAAATTAATTTTTATTTGGCGAATACAGTAACACAATCAGCATTTTATGTATTTTACTTTAAAAAAAACAAAATGACATGTTATATTGGTATTAGAAACGCATATTGATAACACCAATATAATATGTATTATTTGTCTTTTATTTTAATTAAGTTCTTTAAGGTAAAATATATGATGGAAGAGAATTTTTGGAGCAAAATATTTAATAAATAAAAAAGATTTTTTAATATATAATTATATTAAAAATATATTCCTGTTATTAATTATCATTTTTTACAAAACAGATATGAGTTATAAATATTACATGCAATACAAGTTTCTTTCTTTATAAAAAATTCAACGAAATGCAATAAGTGTAAAGCAAGAGCAACGTTAGGTATGATAATAAGTTTAACTTTCATAATAGAGATTCCTTCCATGTGTAATTCCATTTGATTTGTTAAAATTTGAATTTTAAGAAAGTGCTGCTTCAAGTGAAAAAAAATTAATATTAAATATTCATATTTATTTTTTCAGTGTGGATGATCTATTTTCAATTATTTCTATTTAAAAGAGCAACATTTTATGTCGGTATGTGGGAAAGGCCTCTATAGTACGAGGAGATAAAAAATACGATTAAAAGGATGAAAAAATTACGCAAATTTATTAAATAATCACCGTAATACATTTACTTACACGAGAAAGTCTAAAATTAACTTCTGGAAATGTACTTTAATGAAAAATTTCAAATTAATTATTATAAAAATCTATGTATCTTTATGTAAAGTGTTAAATTTTACTGAAGTTTGCATTATTATATTCCATTATTTACATTAATTTATAACTATTTATCTATTTATAACTAAGTATTTTAAATTTCTTTCTGAAAATGTACTCTTACGATGTGATTGTAGTCATACAGATTCTTCTAAGTATTAACTATTGTCATATAAGTTTAGAAACAAAAGATTAATAATGCAAATACCATAGTTTGCTAAAGATGCCAGAGAGTTTTCTCGTAGTTATTCCTAAAAATATTTTAAAGTAAAATTTAATTTTAAAATTGATTTTATAATTGCAAATTGATACAAAATGTATAATAAAAATCATAGGTAGCTTTAAATTTGAAATTGTAAACTTTTAAATATTTTGTTTTGTTGCCTAATGCTATATATGTTTTATCCTGCTGATTTAAGAAAGATTTATCAGCCTATATTTTCTTCAGTGGAAGCATTCTTCTAAGCAAATAATGAAAATGGTTGTCTGATAAAAAATATAACTTAAGGCAGTCACGTAGTAGACATTTAAAGAATGCTAAGATTATTTACTTAGGAATTCCAGGAAGCATTAATTTAAGATGCTATATATGTTTTACCTAAATTTAAGTTCAATTTTAGAAAGTTTAATTCAATTACTTATACAAATATACAATGACTTTTTGTAAAATAAGACAATTAATTCAATAAAAGATTATATATATATATATATATATATATATATATATATATATATATATATATATATATATATATATATATTGCAATTTATTGGCAACAGACAAAAACTTTAAAAAATACAAATTTTTTTTGAAATTATTTTTTATAGGAAAAGTAATAATATAAATATGAAATTAACTAGAAGTATGAATTGAAATTAAGCATTCATGTATTAACATAATATTCTGTACTTAGAGTTTATTAATATATTCGCTGTCACAAATTATATGTGTTTTCACTTTTGATTTTTATACTTACTTTAGAATGAAATTGAAATTTCATCTAATTCAGTTTCACTATTTGCAGATGGATAAAATATTTTTGTTGCTTTCATTTGCTTGTATTAGTCAATAAATATTACTACTTAAATATTAAAAATCACAATATTTATCAACAATCTGTTTAAGTTAAATACTAACGTTATTCATCTAATAATTTATAAAATTGATTGCAAATAGATTAAAAAAATTCATTGACATAAAATATTAATTAATTTTAATAAATTTATTAATTACTTTAAATTAACATTATTTTCATAAATCTTTTTAATACATATTTTTAAGAACATAAAAATTTGGTAAATAGCAGCCGAGAAACTGTTTTTTGTTTAAAAATTACATTACACATTCACATATTTTGTGCCTTCCTTTTTAGCTAAAATAAATAATTACATAGTTAATTATATTATAAATGCGTAGAATGTTTTTTTACTTTTATGAAAAAGTAGAAAGATATGAGTTATTTTCATTACTTTTTTCAATTATTGTTCATGGTAGTTATGCATAAATGTTAACTTATCACGAAAAACTTAAAAATGTTTTGTTTAATTGACTGTAATAAACTCTAATTGGAGTATGTATTTATAATAAAATATACCTCATCTAGTGATTCAAAATATTGAAGATGTTACTTTAAATATAAATATGATATTACTTTAATTTACTATGGTGATATAACATATTTTATATGAAAATATTATACTGATAATTTAACTTAATTTATCAATCCAATTTTCTGGAAAATAGTTAGAAATATTTTTTTCTTTTATATTGTGATATTATAAAAATGACTTTAAGTATTATAAATTTTTAAGGAAAGCATTTAATACAATTTCTGTTTCATAGAGTATTTCGTTTTATTATGTGCTACCACTATTACATAGAACTTGAAATTCTATGTAAAAGTGGTTTTCAAGAGATACTACATATAGCACTGATAAGGTTATTAATACACACATTTTTTAATTTATTTCTATACAATAGTTCCATAGTAATTGTATATGCATTAACTTCTAAATCAGATGCTTTTGAATGATGGAAAATGACATTTTTTAAAGATCTAATTAAGTAAATGGACCATAATTAATTATTAATCATATTAATTTTCTTGATATGCTTTTAATTGAATAAGTGTTCACTAACAATGCTTATTAAGGAAAATCCAACGCTTCTTTTTATGAAAGAGCTTTATAATGTTAAAATATAGCTAAGGTAATCCAATGTTTAAGGTAAAGACTTTTAATGGATACAGAATTGGAAAAAATCTTTGTCTTGATTTTTAAATTACCCATTAAACATTAAATTTTAATGATTTATTTTTTTATTTTCAAATAATTAATTAAAAATATTTGCTTTTTATCCATACAAATTGTTTAAAGACCACAATTTATATTTAAAACATCTGCTCCATGCCTCTTGAATTCCTAATATCAGGTTTCAATTATTTTAATCATGAGTTCAAATTAAGAAACTTTTGAACTCTTTTCTATTGATTACTCTAACAAACATGCTCTTTTAGTAAAGAAAAAAAAGTTGAAAAACATGAATTGAAAATTGTTTCATGATTGTAGGTTACTTCAAAATATTAATTTAAAACAAACAACATATTGCCAGGTGTAGAATGTAATAGCTTTTGACACAAAATATAGGTAATTCTAATTTTATATATATGTAGTATTAAAACATAATAGTGTTCATACAATGAGGTGTTCTATTGAAATCTAGCTTAAAGTCTTAAAAGAAGAAAACTCTTATTGGAATGTAATGTTCTAAGCAAGCTATTTACTTGATTAAACTTCGACTCAAATCCTTTTGTAAACTTATATTGAAGAGTGAAATGAAAAAGCCTTACTAAATCTAGACAATGTTTCATTTTGCTGAACTGGTCAGTATCATTTAGAATTTATTCGATTCCTTCCTAAACGATCTCTGGAGACATGGAATTGCTCATTTTATTCTGCAAAATCAACGCCTATCAATTTTAAGGGGCATTTTTATTTTGATACGCTGTTTAATTTACTTTACTCTGCAATGTAAAAGGGTTAATGAATTTTTATGCATTCCTTTTCTCTATAAAAAAGCTGAAAATAGAAGAAAATTGACAAAATTGTTTCGCCATATCATTTTGTAGATAATTCGCCTGCACTCATTCCCTGATTGGTATAGGCCTATGAGAGAATGAAAGTTCTACTTTTTTTATAGATTGTAAGAAAAAAAAAAGTAAAGTGATGGAGAAAGTTTTACCATTAACAGAACACTATGAAAAGGTTATTGAGAATAGTTTTTCTCTTTTTCGGATAGATTTCTTCACCATTTTTTCATATGAGAACGCAAAGAATGAAATGCACTTGTGATTCTCATGTTTTGTAGTTCCAAAATCATCAATAAACGTGAAAGGAAGATGCAAATGAATACATTTGCACTATCCTATTGAAACTGTACTTTCATTTTGTCTTTCATTTAGCTTAAATTCTCTTAAGAATATTATTTCTAGAAAACTTTTTACAACATAATAAAAGTTACAATTTTTTCAAAATTTAATGACTTTTTATGTGATTTTTATTAAAAGGCAGGATTTATTTATATTTAAATTATAATGAATGTTTCCCATTCATAACTAAAATAAAGTAAGCGTTTTAATTAAATTTTAATTTAATTAAAACATGTATCATATTTAATTGCTGAAATATCCAATGCATTGAATCCTCAAATATCACAGTTGTTTTACTCGTAAGTTAAAATTTTTCGAATATTTCTGGTTCATATTATATAATGAACCATACTTGGAATAAGTTAAAGAACCTAAAAGATTTTAATTCAAAACATTTTATACAGTTAAATTAAAAAGCCAAGTTGAATTAAGTCAAATAAATTTAAGGATTTAAGAATTAAAAAGGAAGTGAATATTTGATGTATTAAGAACACTTGCTACAATTCGAGTATATTTTCTTTGTAATAAAGAAAAAAAAGAGTTTTGTTTCTGGAACGTTAGAGCTGTTGAAACGCATTTTGAGAGTTTGAAAATCGATAGTGGTTTGTAAATGCATACCCTTTCATCATAATAGTTATGTTGTATTGATTACTGAAGACTGCTATACATTCAATGACTTATATTGAAAAACAACTTTTGAGGAACAGAAAGAAGGTTTGGCAAGGGTTGAATTTCGAAATTGTAAAACATCCAATAGCTGCATTTTTAAAATTTATCTATGACAATTGTCTTGAAATATTAATACTTGCGCTGCATGATGCTCATAAAAAAGCTGTTATTTAAGATTTATAGATCTACTTTCAAAATTTGATTATTTAAATTTCCATATTCAAATTTCATATTTAAAAGAACATACTAATACCTCATTAAATGAATTTATTTAGGTATTTCTTATATTAATAAGCAATAAATTAAAGAAAATATTTTTTAACAAATGCTCCAACATTTAGTTATATGATTTGTTTATTGGCAATAAGCTTTACTTAATATTAATTCTTTATCTAATAAGTAAATTAAATTACCTTATCCAATGATTTCGATCAATATTAAAACAATGATTCTATTTTTGATAAATTATTAAAAATAATGTTCTAATTAATTTATTTTTTTAAAATTTTCTTCTTAATGGAAGAATCAATCCCTAAAACAATAAGAGGAATATGAGGCTAAATTATGACAAAATGTTCATATAATTTTTTTTCTAATTAATTATTTTGCATTGAGTTTTTAATGAGTTGTTTTACCCATTAGCTTACTTTTCCTACTCATAATATACTTTTTACTGTCTTTTAGAAAATGTTGTTTTACCATTCATATAATAAAAAAAGTTTTTAAATTATATACGCTCAAACTTTTGCTTTATAAAATGAAACTTCTAAAATAAATCTCGATGATAATGTCGAAATTATTAACCATGAAAATGTTTTACTATTGAAATATTAAAAAACAAAAGATCAAGGCTAAATTAAATGTCGCAATTATAACAATTGCTTTTGAAGCAAATTATAAACATTGAAAATAATCTATCTAAATAGAAAGTAATTCTAAAGGATGTTAAATTAAAAAAATACAAAATTTTGAAACAATAATGCTTAACCACAATTTATACGGCATAGTCTTCAAACAATACAAAAGATGTAAAACTATGTGAATAAAAAATTTCAAAATAAAAAGAAAGTTTGCATGTGTCGTTGTTTAAGTAAAATTTACTACATTCTTAATGAAAAGTGGGATTTTTTAAAACATGTAGCGAACAAAAATGTATTATTGATGTACAAAGAATGGAATAAAAATGTCTTTTCTTTCATATTATTTTCAATGAATGAGTAAAAACCATTCTAATTATATTTTTATTTCTTAAGCCCGACTTCAACTATAATGCCACGAATTGAAATGATACATTTAAGCTTTGTATGTTCATATAGTAATACTTTGTTTTAAAGATTTCAAATTTATTGCTATTTTTCTCTTTTTTAATGTATCTTTTTTTTACATTAATCTAATGGTTTCAGAGATGATTACTGTAATTTAAATTTTCAGTTTATGAAAAAATATTTTATCAACGCATAGATAAAGGAAGATGATCATCGAAATTATTAGTGAGGGTAAAAGCTGTTACGTAAATCCTTTTGAAAAATTATTTAACTTATCATGTATTAAAAATTTATTAATATTTTATCTTTGACTAAGCTTTGGTTAATATACTATCTATATTATATAAGAATAAGAAACTCGATAAGTATTAATAATTCAAATTTAAAACTTTGATTCATATGATATTAGAAAAATAATTTCTATCAAATTGATCCAAAATTTACCTTATTTAATATTTATTTTACAGGATTGCTTCTTTATTGTTTGCTTTGCAAAATATATTCAATCATAAAAAAATAAAATATTGATTGGTTATACAATTAATGTGCCCAGGTATGCACAGTCAAATTTGTTATTTCGGGTGCGTATAATTTAAATCATTGTACAAATATATATGAAGAAATTGAAAAAAAAAATTATTAGCTTTCCGTAAGGAAATATTGTAAACATGAAATCAGATACAAAATTTAAATAGCTGTTACAAAATCAAAGTTAAAAACTTTAGCGTTGTGCACAAGTGTACCTCTTAAACAGTTAATCTCAAACTATAAGCTTATGTGCCTCTTAAACAGTTAAGTTAAAAGTATAGGCTTTTTATACCAATTAAACAGTTAATTTCAAATTATAGGTTTATGTCAAATTTGTATTCCCAAGTCTTTCTAGATTTTACCGAAAGTTTAATTATAATTTGAGAAATGGAATCCACATTTATTGAACAATAGAAAGGCACGAAGATTTTGTTTCCTCCTCCAATATTCGTAGTTCTTATTCTTTTCCCAACAATGAGAAACACTTCCTTGTACCCTTTTCTAGGATGCGAGCCATCATAAAGCCGAATTATTTGGTTTAAGGTTGACTTCGAGTTTTTCCTGACCTAAGAGTCGCATGAAAGTAATTCTTACTGTGGAAAGAATTTTAGGAAGAGGGAACATCTCGACTCAAGGTCATTTTATCCTCTCTTTTCGAAGATAATCTGACCTTCCAGTTCATTAACTTCAGTAAGTGAAGGTTAGGAAATGGACATAGCCAGAATGTTCAGGTGAGGGTAGTACTATAATTCTTTCAGAAATATCGGCGTTGTTTTACAGATTGAGGGAATTTATTGCTTTGAGGATGCATTGTGAGTTCAATAACAGCTGCTTCAAAAATAGTTTTAGGATGATGCAATCTGAGGACGCATCATTATAATATTCTTGCTGTATGTTTCATAGCAGCTCCATAGACATCTGTCTAGATGTGTGCTGGGTAGGCATTAAGAATCTCAGCATGTGATGGTATTGATTCATTTTTATCAATTAATCTTTCATTTTGTTAGAAGGGATTGTTACAAAAATAATGACGTCTTAAAAAATGCTTCCTGTTTCTGGTGGTAAGTTGACAAAAATCTCATTGTAATTTGTTTTACGATCTTTGATGGCATTAGGTGATGGTTGTAGATTAAATGAGATCACATGACATCTAACTGATAACTCTTCTGTCATACTGAAGAATAATGAATACGGCAGATAACTAGTTTTTGTAATAAATAAAAATAATTTAAAAAGTCCATTATTTCCATGTCGGTATCATATATTTATTGTAGTATACATGGTAACATGGATTATATATAAATATATATATATATGTGTGTGTGTGTGTAATAAAAAGTAGTAAACAAAAACAATTAAAGTTAAGTAAAAATAAAACTTTGGTGAGTTATTCAACAAGTGCAACCATGTTAGTCCAGTAAATGCAGACTGTGCGAAATTTGAAAGAAAATATTTCTTACATGATGAGAGAAAATATCTTTTCAATGTCAAATTTCCTTTTCATTGTGGAAAAGTTTTCCAATACAAATGCAAACATTATAATATATTATTTTCAAAAGTTGGTAAAAAAACACTTGAAAAATTTAAAGGTATTTGACACATTTATCAGCTGCTTAATTTTCTACATCAAAAAGAACTAATCTGCTTAAGAGTAATAATGTAACAAATTTTAATATTATATTAGTCTCTTGGCTTTGCAATTGAATACAAAAATGTCTACATGTTAAAAACACATGATTGAGGTAAGAGGTTTAAAAAAGATTTTCATACATCAAGATATTTCCAATCAAAAATCATGATATCATTATGGCTATAGCAATACTAAAAACTTGCAATATAAAGAATGTAAATTAAAATCAAATGAAGTGAAATAAATTTAAACTAATTTTTAAGAATTATGTTTAGTTTGCTTTCAAGTTTATTTGAACTTATATTTGAATTCTTGAAAATAATTTTTTTCAATTTTTTTTTGCTATGCAAAATTGTATATTATTTTTTCAATTACCAATTTGTAATTCTTTTACCTACTTTCAGCAAAAATATAATTTCATTTGAATTGAAGGTATTTTCTTCTCCTTTTTATTTCATCTGAACAAGTTATATTTATCACATATCATCTGAATTTCACAAATTTCTTATATGTATAATAAATTATCCTTCATAGCTATTTTTGTTATTATTTTTCAAGATATATATTTTACATGACAGCCGTAGTTAATAGAGATATTTTCCTAGAAATGCTTATTAAAGACTTTTAAAAACTAATTTCCTGTTATTTCATTTTCTGAGGCGTTTAATCTTCGAGTAAATTTATAAAGTCTTAAGTTTAGCTGGTAATTTCTAGTTCCGAATAATATGGTATCAAATCTTCATGTATTTTCTTACACATATTTTTCAATAATATTTTACCATTTTTTTTTATTATTTTTTTTTTGTAATACGTTTCAAAAAGAATGTATAAACGCAGAATTAACGACATTATTATTAATACTTTATTAAAATCAAATTCAAATCCACTCAAAAGTTTCCAGAATTCAATCAAATCAATTCAGTCCTTCAAATGGTTTCCGAAAATTTCGAAATTTTAATATATTTTCTTCGAAATTATTAAAGATATTTTTGTGCTGTATGAGACATATTCATTAAGTTGCTTATAAAAATATCTTGTATATCTGAAAATTGAAATGTTGAAAAAAAATTAAATATATAGAGCATGAAAAATACCCAATGCAATTTCGTCTTTTCATATCTGGAATACCATTACCAATCAGAGAACCAAAATGTTTCAGTTATTCTATCTTTTTTAATTTCTACTTCAGGCCGGAAATGATTTTATTGCCTTTCGATTTCGAAAAGAACTTATGAAGTGTATCATGATATGCATTGAAAAGAATATTTATCCTCGAAGAAAGACTTTTATTTGTTCGTTTTCTTCAATTTTACAGTAGCTGTAGTCTAAATATAGAATGAAATTATTTCTACCAAATATTTTTTTTCATTAAAGCAGCTAGAACGAGATACAAATCTGGGATAGTCTTTTTAACGAATATATTTATGATTTTTTATGGATATATATCATTTTATTTAAAATTATTTCTACTTATAATCGAATAATTTTAAATTTTGTTATTTAGATTTACAAACAGTAAATATAAAGTTGATATATTGGCTGCCTCATTGATTAATAAAATCTGTTAAATATTTCCCTTTATAAATTAATTTACTAACTCTGTATATGAATCATAAAATAGTTTGATAACTGCTCTATTAACTACAAATTTAACTATAACTGACATTCTCATTAACTATAGACGGAGGTGTTTATAATTGATAAATATATTGAGCAATTTATTAAAAGAAATCTAGAAATTTATTATTAAACAAAATATGTTTCTTAGTATTGATTTGTAAAATTAAATTTTTTCTTAGATAGGGAACAATTGGTATCTGTAAAAAAAATTATTATTATTCAGTAATTACAATTATGAAAAACGAACTTTTAACATAGTATAAATAATATTAAACTCGTAAATTTTACAAAAACATTTTGGTGTTTGGCAATAGCAATAAACTGTAAAAAGCTTTATTTAAGTGTGAGTTTGTTAATTATTGACATTTAAGAGAATACTTGATTAAACTCAAATATCACATTAAACATATATATGGCTTACATAATATAATATTTAAGCTGAATATATATTTTATAGAGAAATATCACATATAGTTCCAGTCTGTTCGGAATTGGAAAAGCAAATTGGTGTTATGTAGTTGCAGTTCAAAGTATTAATATTTTTAATGTCTCCTTATATATATATACCCTTTTTGCGCACAAGAATTAAATTGACTTAGATCTACACTTTAAAATGGATTTAAAAAATGATACGTACACATGATTTTATTATATTATGATATCCAAGATGGAATCAAATCGATTGATAATTAAATTCAAGTACAGAGCGCAGATTTAGATGCCAGGTCCCTCAAAATGAAACACTAAATTAAAGAATTTAATCAAATAGAAGTTAAATAGTATTATATTGTTAAATATGTGTTAAAATAATTTTCAGTCAGCAGTTTATAATATCATCAAATTTATTCAAAAATTGATCATGCTATACTTTTGCTTGTTTAATTTAATTTTTTGTTTATTATTATCATCTTCAACTTTATATTTATTATAATTTATTTTAATATTTTTCTTTTTTACGTGGTTTCTTTTTTCTGAACTTTTGATTGTCGCAATGAGATAAGTATTTCTCTAAAAACAATAATTCAGACATAATTTCCGGAAACCAATTAGACATTATTATTTTGAAATTCTATATATTATTCCCCCATTGCGTTATTAATAAAACTCTGAACAATAAAATAACAATAAAAGTGAATAAAACTAATAGGATAATGAAAATTTTAAATAAAAAGAGGACCATTGATAAACAATTCAATATAGTTTATGTTTTAAAACTAATTTACTTAGTAATTGATTTCTTGAAATATTTGCTCTGTTAATGCTTATGTGCTTCCATTTGCATTGCCGTTTATTTCTTAATCTTCAGTTTTGGGAATTACTCAAATATTTCATAATCGAGGTTCTCTTGGTGTTCAAAATTTACCTCATGCTTGTGTTGAATATTTTTAGGCAATTCCAATATGTGAAAGAGCAGGTTTTCGTTAAATAGCATTTTGAAACTAGCCGTTAATAAACATATTTTCCTTACATTATTGAAGTCATATGTGTATAGTATTCATGGATAAATAATAATGACCTTCATAAAATATATGCTTATCGACCAATGTGTATTTTATGGAAATTAAAAAGTGAGTTACATTCCGTCAAGCTATTTTAAACATTCTTCTATTTAATAAAGTTCGCAATTTTAAATTTGAAAAAACTTATTTAGAAAGGAAATTTTCAAGATCTTTTGAAAATATGAAGTTTGAAAAATAAAATCACGTCTTACGTTGTTTTACAAGCCAGTCAGAGTAAGATTTAGTTAAATAGAAACATAAGCTCTCTTATTTATAAAAAATGAAATATATTTGATCATGATAATGAAATGTATTTGACATAAACAAATTTAAGAGCATAACGCAGTTTTTAAAATGTAATTTTAGTATATAACTTAGTTACATATGAGTATTTCAAAATTAGTGACAAAATGAACTTTAACTTTAATGGGTTTACGAAATCAAAACTTCACGTAAAAGACTGATACTTTCAGTGGTTTTGTCGAGACGGAACGCTCCGGAACGTCGTTCCGGTACTTCCTTTTTGGACAGGAACGCGTTCCGGAACTAAAGATGATTTTTGATAACGAGAATTGGCTGACGTATTGAAATATAAAAATTAAAAAGAATTGCTTATTTTTTTTCTAATTTTTGACGAATTTTTATATGTATTATTATAAACAAGGGTTTGAACCGAACCCGAACCAATACAATGTAATAATAAGATTAATAAATACTACTTTTAGCAAAATATTCTATGCACGCTTCCCTACGCTACCTAAGTCAAAGTGTCGATTAAAAAGTGTTAGGCAGGCCGCACATTGAGCCTCCAACGCGCACCTTATTTGAATATCTACTATGCGTATTTTATAATTTGTTAACTAAACTATTAAAAGTTCCTATTATTGTAATAAACATATTTATACATATACACAAAATGGGTTTGGTAATGATTTTCGTTTCCTTTTTATGCTATATACAGGGCCGATCCTAGCGACAGGCGAAAATCGGGGGAAATCTCTCCCCGTCGTCAAATTTGGTACATGAGACCTAGATACAAAAACCGTCGCCGCCAGGATTATCATGGAAAATCATCGCCCCCCCCCCATCGTTAAATTTGGGACATGAGACCGCACAGAGCGGCCGCCTACCTAGGATCAGCCCTGTTAATATACTTATATATACGCGTTCCGGTAAAAAAAAAAAAAAGAAAAAGAAATTAGCACAACACCACAGGTTATTTTCAACAAAGTGCAATGTATTATTTTGATTTTTCTTGTATGGTATTTTATGAAAACACCTTAATATTTTAGAGATACTGGATATGAAACAAATGAACAATATCGTTGAAACAAGATCTTAAAATATAAAATGATCCCATAGAAAATTTTTGAAATGTAGCATAGAATATGTTTGGATTCGGGCGTGACAAAACATTAAAACATTCCGTGCATGTTAGCTATTTGTCAATAAAAATTAAGTCTTTTTGTCGATGATATAATCATCTTCATATTTATACTGTTATCTTATTATCAAGATTTGTATAAAAAATTGAAAGGAATTTTCTCTGATAATGACAGTTGTTATTGCGTGATTAAAGTTGGTATCAGTCAATGTGCTTCTATGAACCTTATTAGAAGATTTAGTTCATCTCTTTGTCATTTAAGACAACAAGATTTTTTGCAACAATTTAATAGTACAGGATTTAATGTGATCATTAAGATATTTTATTTCGATGATATTATACAAGTAGTAATGCGTTTCTGTCTCTCCAGGGCTACGTAAAAATTTTAATTACTGAACAATGGCAATGTGTATCAGTTAATGGAGAATGACCATTAGGTATTTCTAATGCATAATCAGTTCGTATAACTCTTCCACAAGGGAAACCTATTTTTTCAATAAGCAGATTTCTAATGAAGGGCCAATCGTTTATTATATGAACTATTTTACACACCATCCATATTTTTTAGCTGTTTGAAGTGTTATCAAATCACAAAGTCTGAAGTCAAGTAGAGTATTTTATCAATAATAAGAATTTCTCATTATCTGCGGACTATCTCATTACTATAAATAGAAGAAGGGTACAGTAAGACCCCGCTTAACGCTGTTTCGGTTTAGCGCTCTTTTATTTCAACCCGGGAATTCCATGAAATCGCTCGCAGCATACGGGGATTCCCCGAAATATTATGCAGCGATAGGTTTCAAATACATATCCGAAAGAGTGTACTTGTGTTTCTTGTTTGGTGCGGAAAGAAGCAGCGGCTAGTCTTTCTAATGATGAGCTCAAGGAATTAACTGAACAAGAAGAAAACAAAAATGTTGACAGCAGTGATTCAGAAGAAGAGCAAAAAGAACTTTCGATGGCGTTTGTAAAAAGGAGTTTGTCTACTATAACTGAAATAATGGATCAATTCATTGAAAATGATCAGAATCTTGACAGGAGCTCAAAAGTAAGGCATGTTGTTAGAGATGCTCTATCCGTTTATGAAGAACTTTTAAGAGAACAACGCAAAAGACAAAGGCAAACAACATTAGATGCTTTTGTTACAAAAAGGCAGAACACTGAAAATGCGGAAGGCGAACTAAATATGACTGACTTAGAATATTATTATTATTATTATTATTATTATTATTATTATTATTATTTTAAGAATATTCGTTTCGTTATTTATATTTTGTTTTTATTTTTGCAATGCAAGAAATAATAATGTGGTATTAATTTGGGCTTTAAGAAATAATTGTTTGGTTTTATTTTTATTAAAAAAAAACATACTTTTTAAATTTAATACCTAGCCAATCTCCTAGCCATCTTCCCCTAACCCCAATATTTACATGTAAAGATAGCCTCGTTTAGCGCTGTTTCGCATTACGCTCTACTTTGATGGAACGTATCCCCCGCGTTAAGCGGTGTCTTACTGTATTTTTACTGGTGTCATTGGAATATCGCACGAGTATATAATAGATTTAATGACATTTGAAGTGTTTCCCAATCATTCAAAACGATGCTGTGATTGGTCTGATAATTGTTTATGCTTATTCCTGTAGTTGCAGTTAGTTTAGGCAAGACCTACTTCAAGAAGCTTTAATCATCATTACTAAGGTATTGATAAAGTAGATTCTATCCATCATATGACTCGGATTACCTTAAGGTAGAAGATTAATCTAACACCGGAATGTTGATATTTACACTTTGAAACCGGGGGTCAGATAGAAATCCTTTGAATTCGGTTTGATATTCCTAAGTGTATAACTTTATAATTAAGTGACAGTGAAACCACATATTATTATAGAATCATACTTGAACTTTTACAATAGTTTAGAATAAAATGTATCATTTAAGAATAAAATGAATTATTAATGAGAATTTCCTTTAATGATTAGTTAAAGTCACTTATAGTAACTGTCCCAATCCACCACTAGTGAGCATAAACCCATATTTTCGAAATAGAACATAGTACCCGTAGAAAACGAAAATGATCTTTTCCAAAACAAATTATTGATGCATAGCTTATTCTACCCCACACTATTCTTGTTTCGATTCTTCTATATTTTTCCTATAATATAATCCCAATAAAGACATGTATGTGTTTTCCCTTTGGTAAATTAGTTGCCATAAAAATAAAATCAGAAATTCAGTATCTATAATAATAGCAAAATTCCATATATTCACTGATTTTTCGTCATTGATTTTTTAAGCTTCTTTCTTCCAATGATTCAAACATCAGCTTCAGGTAATGTTGTTTCGATACGCTTACCTTAACAAATGGAAACAAAATTTGTATCTTGATTGATTATTTGTACTATTCTACCATATTATTTTCACTACATTGCATATTTTAATGAACTTTACAAAAATTAGTATTTTACAAAAAATATTTAACAGCATTTTAAGAATCATATTTGAATATTATTTTATCTTCGTTTGTGAGTGAATTTGATTTACTAATTACATACTATAATATAAGTTTGTATAATTAGTATTTAAAAAGGCACATCAAATATGCATACAAAATTTATAACAAAATATATATTTTTATGTAAATAATTTGGAATTCAAAATTTAATCATAATTGTTTTATTTGGTAAAGTAACAAATGTTTTTCCTGCCCAACCTGTCTAGTAGTTAGCGTACCTGACTACAGATGGGTGGGACCTGGGTTCGAATCCTGGCTCGGGCATGGATGTATTTTCTCATTCTCTCTTTCTTTTCTTTGTCCTTTCTTTGTGTGTGAATGGTTGCCTACCCTATAAACGGGTACCTATGGCATGTGTGTACTGAGGAAGTAGGACTCCACACCAAATATGGTTCAGTTGGAAAAGTGGAGCAGCGCACCCCATATTGCCGGCCTGGCTGGCACACGAAAACATCAACAAATGCTTTATGTGTTTCTCAACCCATTCCATTTTTTCATTGCCGTAAGATAGTTTCAAGGATATTTTTTGAAAATTATATCGATCAATGTTTCGGAAATTTTTCTTCAATGTTTCGGAAATTCTAAAAGTCTACGAAATTTTTGAAAATAGAATTTTGTTTTAAAAGGTACATTTTTAAATATCATATACAGAAATAAACATTTTTTTATATATGTGCAGTTTATAGTTTAAGATTGTTCAAATTGTGTAACTAAACAAATTATTTAAATATATAAGAAAAGTCGAATTTTAAAAAAATATTCATAAAAAATAAAATTGATCACAAAAATAATTGCCTACTATTTACATTTTTGATATATGTTCAGGTATAAACGAAAGTAGCAAAAAATTGCATAAAAATATTTCAAGAAACTAAATACTACAATGAAAATAAAGTGAAGCAGGCTAGAAAGTAATGTTCAGGAAAATAAGAGAAAATCAGGAACAATCCCAAATTTAATTAAACTTTCAGCAAACTAAAAAAATCGAAGTTGCTTCATTTGCATTACCAACATGTATCGATCAGGAGAAATAAAACTAAGCTAAATTCTGTTGTTAGTATAAGATTCATTTATGAATTTTATGCGTTACATCAAAATTCGATGTTTGAATTATTTTTGAAAATTCCCTGAACAAAAATATGCATTGAAATTATAAAAAATTGTGAATATATATATTTGGTTTTGATTCCATATCAACTTTGCAACAGAACACTAAAAATATTTTAATCGTTGTAGTATATGCTCGAAAATTGAGATTAATTTACCTGTAGGACTTTTAAATTTAATTAAACTAAGAATATGTATTAAATTCACAAACACAAGCGTAACATAAGGAGCGTAAGTTTTCATTTTAGTAATTGTCAAATTGTTAAATTTTAAGCAATATTTTCATCATTATGTAGAGGCAATTAGTTTGAAACTTATTGTATATATTATAATAAAATGTGTTTAATAATTTAATACTCTTTAGTGAGGTGCTCTTTCAAGGAAAATTTTAACATTAAACTCCTACAATGTATAAAATAAAACATTTTTATTTAAAAAAATAGAAACGATAAAATGTATCTTAAAAAATTAGGAATGTAAATTTAAAAAATATTTTATAAATTCATTAAATTTATCCAATATTATGCTTCACAATCATTTGGCAGAACACCAACTAAGATACACATTTTATCAATTTAAAACAGAGTGAAAAAAATTCTATGGTATCATACTTCACATCAATTTTACACTTTTTATTTCCACTTACTTTCGTAGCAATATTTTCAGTGTTTTATACATTTTAAGTTTTTGTGATATACTTTATTATATTCTACCTCTTGAATATTTAAAAAAATCATACATATAATGCATAGGATCATGAGCAAATCACATGTAAGATGTTAAATATTCTTAAGTTTATTTATATTTTTAAATGCATTTTAATCTTTATTACATTGATTTCTAAATGTCAATCAAAACATCGAAATAAGCAGCTTTAGATGCTAAAATTTCAAAACGTTGCAAAATATCACATATAGTTATTTCGTATAAATATTTTTTATAGGGTAATAACATTTGCGTCATAATATATAAATGCAATGCAATGTATTTTTTAAAAGAGTTTGAATGTCTTATTTTATTTTCCATTTATTCAAAAAATGAATGGAAAATGACATAGTAATGTATAAATAAGCCAATTAGTTTTTTGGGAAAAAATTTTGAATAAAGATATTAAAATAGAAGTTAAAATATTTTTCATTTTCAAAGAGATAGGATTCCTAGCAATTGTTCTCGAAGTTGTCTTTACACAATTAAAAAACATGACTTAGAGTTGTTAAACTTATTACGACTCGATTACTCAACCGTTCCCATCACTATTAAAAACATTTCCATCTTCATTTCCTTTATGAGAAGTTAGGTGCGTACTATAATCCAATTGTGTTAACTGAGTTAACTTTTGTAAATGCAATATTTGTATTTTTTGAAGCAAGGTAATACTGTTTTGCAAAGGAAATTCAATCTTCTTTAACTTTATTCATTTTTATAAAAGTTAATTAAAATAAAATAAATTGTTTTAGGTAAAATAAAAATTAGATAAGATTTCCTCTTACGGTTTGTAAATTTTCGGGTTTGCTTACAAATATCCCAATAAATTGTAATCATTTCTCATTTAGATGCATGTTGGAATTGTTGATTACATATGGGGTGTGACTGGTAACATTATTTTATCATGATTAATTTTTTCAAGTGTTGAAATAAGAGAAAATCTCACAAATGTTTCATGTATTCACATAACATAATAATTAAATAATACTTTAATTTTCTAATATTAAAGTGAATAATTTCCCATGCATGAAATACACAAAAGTGTGCAGTTAAAATATAATATATTTGTTTAGATTACACTTTAGGTTAGGGCTGAGTTGGTTTGGATGGTTAGGGCGTTGCTCTCGTTAGCGGATAAGAGTGAGTTCGCATCCGAACTTATCCGAAGGTTTGTCATGTTCTCTACTGTAAAGTAAAATGTGTCGTGGTGTCAATGTCAACCATGGTTTCATTTCAAATTAATACTTCTGGGGGTGTTAGGAAACAAGCTTTGGAACATCTTTGCCATCCTATTCCTAAATTGGAAGACCTAGATGGTGCTGCCATCTATGAGCCAAAGCCGTGCTTCCAAGCTGATAGGGGAGGTGCTCACTTCAAAAACAATAGACTTTCTGGCTTCATTTACCCAGTCCCTGACGAATTATTACTTATGACACATAGTTTGCTTTCGTCAAGTGTCATAAGTAATAACACAACATATTTTGGTTAATTTACTATTAAATTTGGTACTGTTTGTGTTTTTTCTTTATGATATTTAAAAATTAGTATTACAATATAATTATAAAAACCCAATATAAAACCGAAAGTAGCAATGTAAATGGTACACATGATGCAAATATTAATGGTACAAATGCAGAAAATTGGGAACATTTTTTTATATGCATTTATTGTTGTTTCCTTTTAAGAAAATATTTGTAATATCCTCGTTTCTTGTAGTAAGGTATATATTTTTTTAGATCTTCTGCATAACATCATAAGAAAAGTGTTTCAAAATTTGATTTACAAATATAGGAGGTTGATAGATGGTATCAAGAAAATATAACTTTAACATCGAACACGTAATTTTAAACTACGTTGAGAGAATGTAAATTGTAAAAAGAAGCTATAGATTCTGTATCTAGAAGATATGTAATTGGCTGCTAATAGATCATTGAATCAATTATATATTAGTTCTAGTATTATAGCCTTATTCTAGTATTGGGGACTATGTTGTCTTGCGTTACCACGATTTCTGCGTTTCATTCTTAGCAAAGGTATATAAGTGAGTAGTAACTCCAATACTAATTTGTCAATGTGTGAACGCGTACGATGTAAATTAACCCTATTAATATAGAAAACACAAGTAACATTTTAATTATTTATTTCAATAAGTATCGTAATTATTCATTAAACGAGTCTTGCAGATTCTGACATGCATTTAACGTAGAATCAAGCAAATAATATCAGAAAGTATTAGCACAGTAGATGGCTCACCATCAATATTCAAGCAGGCATGACTGATCAGAGCTTATTCACTATCGTATATAAGCTCTGATCAGTCAACTGTTACTGAAGTTGAAGAAAGTCCATTCAGTACAGCTTTGTATAGGAATTGAGTGTAATATGTGCACTCCATAAATGAAAGAAATAGAGCTGAAGTGATTTCTGATAAGACTTCAGCAAGTGCACTAGCAGTCACAGATAAAATATTATATGTTCTAAAATGTTTTCTATATAGGGAATATGTATCTCGTCTTTTATTACAAGACGCTGTCATCTTTTATATTATGTGTGGACAAGATGAGTTTTAAAGAGAAAATATTATGAATAGAAGTAACTCACATAAAGTATGCAATAGATTATCCACACAGCTGTACACTTTAGATATTTCAATAGCTGTTTAGTGTCAACAAATGATATTGAATTCTCGATGACCACTCTTGAAGGCCGAAATATTTAATTGGAGCAACACACCTTACTGTTCTGCTACAGTTCATCTCTGAATTGCTTTAAAGTCTGCTGGTTGCAGTTAAGTTAAGCTTATTTTTAACACAGGATGACATTTTGTTGTCCAGGAGTAATGACCTTAATGTAACATTATGTAATGTAACTTAATGCAACATGATTTTTCAAGTTGTAGAATAGAGAGTTATTAACATTTCATACTTTCATTACTTTAACCTTGTGTTATTACTATATAAAACTGACTATTTTTTTTCATGATTCCTCAGTAATGCCCCTACGATGTAAGCTAAATTTTGATTTCTTTAGAATAATCAAAAATAGTATCATAATTCCAAACTTCTCTTATTTCATAAGTAAATATTGATGGAAAGAACATCGCATATGAAATTTCAATGCATTTTCATCTATAGTAGCACATTAAAAAATGTTTTTTTTTTTTTTTTTTTTTTTTTTTTTTTTTTTTT
>JAPDSC010106744.1:29271-57024 GCA_026290005.1 Latrodectus geometricus
TTTTTTTTTTTTTTTTTTTTTTTTTTTTTTTTTTTTTTTTTTTTGAAATTTTTATTAAAATTTGCAAGGATTTCTAACAGCTGTTAGTTTATTCACTTTTTTCATGTTTCACGATTTGTCAAATTAGCCATAATTTTAGGCACCTGAAAATGTAAAATAAATATTTTATAAAAAATGCTGTGTTCCGCAAAATATTGATACCTGATCCATCAGCACTCTTCGAATCAAGTGCATTTGTATATCACGACTTATGCCTGTCACATAGCTACAAAAAACAAAAAAAAAAAAAAAATTTTGAAAACCATTTTGAGTTATTTCTCGTTTGGCTTCTTTGCCTCTCTATTTTAGAACAATTTTTTCAATATTATTTTTGCCCTTTGCTGTAAATCCTGTGGTTTTATCAATGAAAAATGAACGATTTCACAAAAATTCCATTACATTATGTACAAATATTTGTAACCGGATAAATAAATTATTATTCAAACCGGATAAATGAATACTATTTTTTACAATTAAAAAACAATATATTCGTCTTTTAAGACAGAGAAGTAATGAATAGTTTTTACCTGCGCACCAACAAATAAATTGAAAAATTTAAATCCTGTACAAAATGTAATATTTTAAATAATTTTATAATAAAAACACATAAAGAGTTAGTATGCAGATTATAGACAGTTAATTTACCCTGTTTATTATAATAATCGCAAGAACATACAAGACAAATACAGTTCAAAAGTATGATTTTATTTTAAAAACTATTTAATAGCATCTCATATAAATTTTTATTTATTATCAAATGTGTGCTATTCTGTTTCAGATGATGATTAATTTGAATTTTTTGTGTATATTTTAACTAGTTAAAATCACAATTCATCAATAACTTATGCATTTTTTTCAATTAACATCAATGTAAATTTAATAAAACATACTTCCATATATTCTTAAGTATATTTAAGGCTATTAATTCATAATCTCACAAATATTTTCAGCGAAATAATTAAAACGCGTAATCAATTACACTGGAATTCCAACACATGAATACATTCTCACAGAAAGTCATCATTAAAACAATCTTCAGCTGCACAGTTGTGAAAATATTAGTGTCTTCCTGAACGTTAGCAAACAATCTACCGGAAGTTAGACACAATGCCAGCAGCATTATATGCTTATCATCAAATGGCTGACGAAAAAGTCAGAAAAAACATAAAAATAGAAAATTCCAAACAATGGTGCCAAGAACTCGAAGGTTAATTTTACCTTTCTGAGAGATAACTGTAGTTTTGTCTTTCATGACAATTTGTCAATATTTATCTTGTTAAAGACTTCAGGCATCTCTTCGAAAGAAAGCTATTTTGAAAAGGAAAGTTTTAATCACAATTTGGTATTTCTACTTACAATTTTAAAAAAGTTTTCAAATATCTTCCATTTATAATTTTAATATAAAAGTCATTTCTTCCTCAATACACAGAAATTAACTAATACTTATTTATATGAATTTTCTATTTTAAATATTTCATTTTTTTTTAAAGTCAAGAGGTTCAATAATCATTATTTCATTTATTCTTTTTTGTTTGAGGCATATTTGGATTACAATAAAAAAATTTATGTCTTTGATCTCTTATTATATTTTTGTAAATTCTTATCTTGGTAAAAAAGGGAATGAAGATTTTTTATCTATTTTTTTTTCAATGATTATTACTTTTTGAGTGAAAGCATTAGTTTTGGTAAATTTCAAATCATAATACTCTATAAAATATTTATAAAAAATGCATCATATTGAAAATATTGCTTAAAAATCTGAAAAGGTGAAAATCCCTAAATCTCATGAAGTTTATTGTTTACAAAATGTGCTGCAATTATGATCTATAAAGAAGAAAGCTTTTCCTTTAAAAATGTCTATTGACTGAAATCCAGCTTATCACCGTAACCACATTTTTTTTTTCTTAAAAATGCAATTTGATTTGGGTTATCAGTACTACAAATAAATCCCCCTGTATTTGCTTTAACTAAAAAATTTGTTTTTTTAAGATTTAATTTCCCTATGATTTGAAAAAAGACGGGTGAAATGAAGATAATAATTTTGCAATTTGTTTTCCCTATTTTAATTTATCATTTTTGATAAATTACAATTAAATTTTATTTATATACAAATCATCATATATAAAGATGTCATAAAAGAGGGTAGTTTGAAGTTATTTTTTTAAAGATTTATTTCACCTAATATATGAGTCATATTAATAAATATCATTTTTTTAACTATAAATAAAATGAACTAGTTGATAATTAAAATATTCATATTTTTTTCCTGGAATGTTTTTAGCAAAACTTAAAAATATCACAGAATAATTATTTTCGCATTAAGTCTTATTTTATGAGTAAAGATATTTTTGTGTACTATATCAAATATTTATCATACAAAAATATTATTATAATAATTTGTATTTTAAAAAAGAATATATTAGATACGGAACAAAATTTTCTGTGAGCGATTTATAAAAATATAGCGTAGAGTTATATAGAAAATTCTAATTTTAAAATAATACTAATTTTAAAATATTTTAAAATATTTTTTAAAATATTTTCCATTGAGTGATATACCCCGCTTAAATCATTCAACTTTTTCCAGAACAGTTTCCAAAATAGACTTCAAAATAAAGAAGTATTTTTCTGGATACTACTTTAAGAAATCTTGCACTCGTGAAGTAACTTCAGAATCTATTAGATTTTTTGCGATGGAATGTTTCTTACAATATTATAAGCAACTCAAAATGCAAGACACCATGTTTGGATTATAAGAGTGATGTATTATGATTTCAATATTTATCGTGGCAGTTTATTAAATTTTTTCATTATATATTATCCCAAATGTTAAAAAAATGATAGATTGCACTTTATGTTAAAAGAAAATAACCATATAGACATTTCAGACAGATTTTTTCTCTGAGAATCACAGTGGCTCTGTACAAATTTGTAGTTTTGTTAAATGCACCAAAATAACGTATTCAAAATATATTGCTTAGTACCACAGTTTAGGCAATTCGAATCATTTTTGATCACTTATAGTATCGATGAATTCATGTTCACATTTGTTCTATAGTAGAGTGACGAATGATGAAACTTCTTGGGTTAAATATAACTAAACTGTAAATTGTTGCATAGAATGTGAAAATGATTTTGTTGCATAAAATGCCAAAATGAGAATTTTGAAATGTTATTTGCTGCCATAAGTCATTTGCTCAATTTCTTTTAAGACTGCTCACTGAGTAAAATATTTGGATTATTCACATAGTTTTTTGTTCGTCTAGTTTTACAGACAAACATCCTTCTTTAAAATTATTATAATCATCAAAAACTGTTTACTCACGAAAAAAAAAATTTTATAGACTTTTTCATTAACTTGACTAGTACAATCACTACTTTGGAAAATCGGTAGTTAAATTTCCAGGCATATTGCATTTGATTTTTCAGATATAAATTACATTCGTCAATTTCTGTAGATATAAAATTAGCAATTTAATTAATTGTTAAATAAGAAATTAATAAAACTAAACTTGTCTGTTTTGTTTAGAATATATATAAAGTTCAGCTAACATTTAAAAACAGTATCCTGCACTTATATTTTTAATTTTGTGGTTTTGCGACTACATAAAAAAAATTCAGTGTCTATTGAATACCCCTTTTATTTGATATGTATAACATTTTTGTTTTTTTAATCATTTGCTCATTGCTCTAAAAGAGTCTATAAATAAGTTTTCCGAAATTTTTAGGGGACCCAGCTTCTGACATATGAACAGTAAACACACCATTAAAATTCAGTCACAAACCAAGTAAATACTTAATTTTAAAATAGTTTTCAAACATTAGAGTGCATACAATACAGAATCAAAACAAGTATTAAAGTTTCATTAATTAATTATAATTTAAAGATATATTTTCTTCATTTATATAAGCATATACAATCTTTTTACATTAATTCCAAAACTTCTAATTGCTATTTTGATATTTGCACCAAAATAAGTATTACGCCACCAGTATCAGGACTTCCTTAAATTTTGTTGTATTATCTTCTGACTTGTTGTGTTCCATTAGCACTTATCTTTTTTGGGGATACAAAAAATGTCTATTTAGATACAAACAAGCAAAATTACATTGTGTTTCATAGTGCAGGAAGTGTATGATTCTTAAAATTTGTTTCTTAGTTAAGTTTAAAAACGCAATTACGGCATGGAATTATTTTAAATGAGTTTTATTTTATTAGTAATAAATGATGAAGCAAGAATCGATTGTTCACTTGAACAGTCACGCACCTTAAAATAAGTGAAACAAATTATTACCTCTATCTATATATGCCACATAACTTCAGTATTACATTTATCCCCAATTTGCTACAACCAGGGATTATAAATGAACAAAAGAAATATTGTTACCTATTAAGAATTGAATTTCAATTAGAAACGTATATAATTCTTCGCTTTCTGCACCACTATTTTGAAATACATGGTAATGTTTTATTTTTAAACAATCTTCAACAAAAAGCTATTTTTTCAGTATTTTTTGACATTCACTGAAAAAAGGCTAGCAACTTTAATTACTTTTTAATATTTCCTTTCTTTGAAATTGTATATAACATATGATTTAAATTGTTTTTAGACTAGAGTGCTCCAGAAATTTTAAGGAATTGATTTTGTCCTAAAATATACATTAAATAACAGTGCAAGTTTAAAATAAGATTATTATTTATTAACTTATATAGGCATATACATTTTGAGACACTGAATTTTGAATGAGGAATTTAAAAATTCATTTTTCACTTGTACTTATCAAGTAGTATTATTTGCTTAACAGCGCCATTCAATTACTTTTAAAGAAACATGATTTCTTTAGCAACAAATGAGTATTATAAACTGTTTCAATTGGCATTCTGATCACTGCAACGTGATGTAATGACATTGGTCTGAAGCTTTCAAGTAGTGTTTTACAACCTTGTAAAGGCATAAAAGTGGTCGTAAAAGGCCATTAAATTTAGGCGAAATTGCACTCGCTCGATTACGATTCAGTTTACGACAGTGACTCGATAAAACATCTACCGCTACTTAAACAGCGATGAAGGAATCATGTTCTTCCTGAGATAGTATATAAGAAATTTAGTGACGTGGTTAAGTTTATCACCACTACAGGTCGTTCGATTTTTGCCTTTACGATGAAATATGACAATAACTTCTACAGATGAACCCTTGAACAAATTGCATATTAGTTAGTGAGTTGGCTGTAATCCAGAAACTTATTGGAGCATTTTAGTTCAGAGAAGATTTTTAAGATATGCAAGAATGATTTTGGAAATTTTATATGAATCAATGTCAAACATAAACTAATAATGTAATATTAATATCTTAATAAAAGTATCATACTAATTATAGAGTAACTTTTTTTAAAACATCATTTGTATTTCAATATATGAAGTATATTTAAACCTAATTTACTCTAAATATTAATATTTTCTCATGCCATATTTTAATAAGAAATTTAATAATATATATTCTAACTATGAAAAGTATCATTTAGAATAAAGAAATATTTTCAATTCTTGTATGAAAATTCTTGGAGTTTGGTTTACAGATGTGAAACATCTCCCTTGTTTTGGTCAAAACTATAAATGTTTATTTAATTAAAATTTGGATTGAAAATGCCTTTCAAAATTATATTATAATAATTATGTAGCCATCAATTTAAGTTAAATATTAGTTTGGGGAAAAAGTTATCCATTATTTTTTCGGTAGTTGTCTGTAGTGATCGCTATCTCATGAGGTATCTATCAAACAATTTCAAATTTATGCTCATTGGAAAGGTGACATATGACACTAAAATATTCTCTTGCGGTTTTTTTTTTTTTTTTTTTTTTTTTTTTTTTTTTTTTTTTTTTTTTTTGATTTATTCAGTTATGAGTACAAGGTTTTAAAAATGGAAGACAACAAACAGAAAATTCGATGCATTTTCGTTTCTCTCTTGTAACGGCGAAAAAGATAGCCAGGTGTCTAAAATTGTGAAAGGTGTTTATCGTCCTATATAAGACGACTGTAACAATCAGTTACGTAGAATTTTTGTTTTGTCGATTCCGTTCGGGTATTTTTGATGTTAGAGATGCACCTCGCATGTGGATACAGCATCGTCGAAAATGTCTATAAAATATCAAAAATGATCGAAGTTAACCGCATGTTAGCAGTCGCAACGCGCAAGACCTAAAAATCTACATTAAAGCTGTTTTAAACCTTTTTACAAAGCGAATCCAAAAGAAGTTACATAAAGTTCATGTAAAAATAATGGATTTTTTTCCCCAAACTAATATTTTAATACTTACCTAACTAGAGACTTCTCTTAGTAATGTAAAAAGGAAATTAAATAGTATATACAAGTAAAAATTAAATTACCAAAATAATTTTTCTCTTATTTATAACATGTACATTAGAATCACAAAAAATAAGAAATCGTTACATTTAATTCTGATGTCAAAATTTGTTTGCTACACTTATTTTTAGTTTCAACAGCAATTAGTAGTACATCTGTGTTAAATGATATTAAAAATATTGAAGCA
Organism: Latrodectus geometricus; assembly: GCA_026290005.1. Classification (NCBI taxonomy): domain Eukaryota; kingdom Metazoa; phylum Arthropoda; class Arachnida; order Araneae; family Theridiidae; genus Latrodectus; species Latrodectus geometricus. The sequence continues at coordinate 35,861 of JAPDSC010106744.1, forward strand.
AATAAGTTAAAAAAAAAAAAAAGATTTTTTTTTTCAGAAATTATTTTTTTACATCAATTTGTTAAAAATTTTATAAAAATTTGTTTTCACGGAAATAATGTAATTTCAATCATAGATTTGTTCTAACAAATTACTTTCCACATACTCTCTTTTAGAAAGTTATTCTTCAATTATTTGTGCACACTGCTTCTATTAAACGAAACAACTGAAGAAGCCAACCATTTCGATGATCTTAATTAAAATGCACTAAAATTTTTAATCATTTCGTTTTATAAATAAAACGTGCAGCTATTTTATCGTGGCAATCTTATCAACTAAATAATGGGTTGCTTGTCAAAGCATTTTCGAAAGTTTTGGTACTTTAAACTCATAATTACCAATTTATTATAGACTACCATCTGATTTAATGATTGAAGCCAAATTCATTTTCGAATGTAATTGCTTTTGATGTGCCTTGAGAAACTTCGTTGAACACAACATCCTGACTTTCTCTATTCCATAAATTCCAAAATTTCAAAGTCAGGAGAGCTTCGATCATATTGAGGAGAAAAGTGTGTTGTGGAAAGTTAAGGTGATAAATAAAGGACATCAAATGCGTTTTGACTTGATTGCATCATTTTCAACAACGACAGTCGTTGGATGATAATGGTAGCGTAATTATGTTAATAGGGAAATTGAAACTTTTGTGTATGGAAATGGCATCTTCTAAAGATTGCAATTTCAGTTGACTAGAATTCCCTTTATTGAGAACCGATTTTAATTCATGAGTTGAAAATATGTGATAACAAAATACATTTTTTCTTCTCGAGTAAACTGAAGTGACATTTTTCTCTCAGATGTTTAAATCTATTAATGGATAGTTTGTAATAAATAAGCACTTTAATATTTAAAGTAGCAAAATTAATGTATAATAAAGTATGAAGTTCAATTCCTTCTAATTACCCAAAGAAGATGGTAAAGCTTTTAGAAGAAATTTTCTTTGCTGTCATTTCAACGTAGAATATTTATATTGAATCTGCAATAATTTTAGTGAACCAGATTAAAAGTTAACTAATAAAATAGAAAAAATGACTTAGAAATGTGTATGAAGAAGTCTGAAGAAAAATATATTCACATGTTTCTGTGGAATGCAGAGAATGCCATTCAAAAGACAGTGCATAACACAGTAATGCTTCAAACTAATGGAGGAAAACAAAAACATAAGAATTATTATGACAATTTTTCATATATTTAAATAGTAAACAAGCTATAATACATTTTTTAAATTTTTACTGCATAAAACTTGCAACCAACAAAATTGAAAGATACAAATTTCATTCATACATTTATGTCAACATATTAAAATGAATCACATGAATATCATATTTATGTGACTAATTGTTGGTACGTTGGTTGCAAAGTTTTACAAAATAATTGTAGGAAGAAATAATTTTGAACTTAAATGGAATCAAATGCAATTTTTTTTTTTTTTTTTTTTTTTTTTTTTTTTTTTTTTTTTTATAAAATTTCTATTTTAAAATTAAAGATAATTTGGAAATGAATTTAAATGGTATCACAATCAGTAGTTGTAAACTGAAGAAATGGCATTGCTTCCACTTCATATATTACTGAGAATTATAATGAAAATTTTTTAAAATGGTTTTATTGCTAATAATCGGTCATTCTCTGGAGTCATTAAACGTTTTAGCATTTTTTGTTTGAAAACATAAAGTCTGATTAAATTTGTGTTTACATTAAAATTAATAGAAAAAACGATAGTATGTATTATTCTTTCATTTCTGGGATATACTTCGACTCCATTTCTTCCTTATATCATTTTATGATAATTAACAAGATATATTATATAGGTTCTTATAGAAAATACTAAAAAATACGTCTAGCATTGAATAGCATCTTCCCAAATATCAAAGCACATCATATTTTATAAAAAAAATAGTTTTTACCCAGCTATGAATAAATAAATGTTTTTTTTCTAAAAAAATTATTATTCATTATTATTGTTTTAATAATATTACTAAGGTAAAATGTCGAATTGAATTGATGGGCATTCATACATAGAGTACACTGTGGGTGTGTCATCATTTCTATATAATTTTAAAATATAATCTTGTAATTTAAAAGTTGGTATCAAGCAGAAATTCCCCAGACTTGTGAAATCACCTCGAAAAGCATCATTTTAATTGGAGAACTTTGCAATAACTATATATTTTACAAACCGACATTAATGAACACAACGGCCTTCAGCTTTCAAATGTTTCGAACTCACAACTTTCTAGAAATCAGAAATGCATTTTTATAGATTAAGCTATTTTTTTATGATAAGTTTTTAGTTTTTAATGTAATAGATTTAAAATTTGACTTTCAAAAATAGCTATTCTGAGATATTAACTGTCTTAGAAGAAAAATGAATTGACGTATTTATCAAACATTTGTATTTATATTATTAACATTTGGAATGGCAATCGTAATAATTTAAAAAAATAACAATAAATAAAAATATTTTATTCATAAAAACGTATGGATAAAATAGTTCATTTTTTAAGAAATAATTTTTAGTATTTTTTTATAATCAAAGCTAGATACTAGCTAAATATAATGTATTGCCTCTCACCCTGACTAATGGTTAGAGTACCTGACGGTGGATCCGGAGATCCTCAGTTTGAGTTCTGTTTCGGGCATATGGATGTCCATTCTCTTTTTCTCTCCTATCTGTGTCCTTTTTTTGTATGAATGGGTTGTGACTCTATAATACTGCCTACTCTATAAACGAGTACCTATGACATATGTTTACTGAGGAAGTCGGACTTCACACCAAATTACAGCTCAGTTGGTATAAAGGAACAGCGCACCCAATATTACCAGCTTAGCTGACTCAAGATAACAATGACATAGTTATGTAATAACTGAAATTGCTAATATTAGTTAAAACTTAACACTTATTTACTACAGATATTCACTTTAGAACTCTAATACCAGGAATTTTCCAAAGAAAAATTAATATTCGAATTTTGGTTGATTACCAGAATATTGTTAAATAAATATGTTTTAACTACGTGGCACTGCATAGAAAATCACCTAATAGCTGAAGCCCAATGCTTGGCTTTTAACAGTCCACAAATTCAACCGCGAGGACATCTCATAGATAAGGGGGCAGTATTCACGTGTTGAAAGAGAGGAAACGTGTGTGGCGAACTCTAAAAAGCTTTAACCCTGACACATGTACATGCAGAAAGCTCTTGCGCAACAATAATTTCTCTTTGTTCAATAACAGCTGGGATTGAAGCCAGTACTTTACGTTACACAAAGTACTATGCTACCAGTAGGCTATGGTAATCATCATGTTTTAAATAATTGGCATCCTGCAAGTTTTTATCCTACATACTTTGGATTTTTAAATTATATTAATATTTTATTAATTAGAATAACTTTGCTTCACTAACTGTGCATCAAGGACAATGTGGAGTGAAATGCTGTTTTTGAACTTTACGAATTCCTCGTTCAAAATTGTCTAGAACTGATATTTTAAAAAACTTCTCATTAAATATTTATTTATAGAGTTAATCATAGCCTAGTGCTAGCTTCATCTTTTTTAAACCATTTTGTATAAAGTCGTACTCATTGCAGAACAGAAGAGGAAAGGTTTATTGGTGGGAGGAATGCACGTCTGTTGGAATGGGTTGCTTTCTATACTTCCGTTTGTCGAAATGGATTCTTGAAATTTTCAGGATTTTTTTTTATTTAATGGAACGTGAGTATGGCTTACTCATAATGAAAATTCCTTCTTAAAAGTCAATATACTGTCTTTTATCAAATACTTGTTAGCACTGTCTGAATATTCGTTATATGGAGTGACTTTATTTACAATTTCCAAACTAACGGAGTACCTTCAAATTAAAAATATTAAAATTTTCAAACATGATTTTTTTGAAACAAAACATAATGTTAATAAATTTAAATTCATTTGGTAAAATTTAAAATTGAAATTAACTAAACAGTCATATTAGATAATATAATTATATAAGTTGAATAATTTTCATTCGAATCAATAAATTTATTTTAAAAGTGGAAATCAAAAAACAATATATGTGAGAAGAGAATTTACATAATCATTATGTGTACTTGCTTCTCAAATACTTGATAAACAATTGTTTATTTATTTGTTCTTTAAAAATACTAATATATATATAGTTGAATCTTAAGCAAATAAAAGCATGTTTGACGAGTAAAATCAGATTTCCTATCAATTCTTTGTAGTAACAGTATGCACCAAAATTGAACTAACTTTACAAAAATGGCCCCAGACATACATGTATAAATTATCTATCGTGAAATAAATTGTAAAATTAAGTTTTGATAATCACGTGTTATTTTATTAAAATTTGCTTAAGAAGCAGAAATAATAAAGCAATAAATATTTGCTATTGTATTGCAATATAGAAATTTAAAAATTTATGTATGAACTTCTAGAACTAAAAACCTACAAAATCATTTAAAGGTAATTTTTAATTTCAACCATGTTTCTTAAAATTTGTTTTTTTACTTATTCATGCTACATTTTTTCTCACTTTTCATATTTGTATCGATCAGTATTAAATGCTTAAAGTTTTATGGATTTTACTTATATAAATTCATGGGAAAAAATTTAAAATAATAAAATATGTGAAAATTAATAATTTTGATTCAGAATGAAATAACTACCTAAGTAAAAATTTTAACCTTCATATAGTACATTTTGTATCAGTTGATTAAAATCGAAATGTTAGGGAAATGGGTCCCATTACTATTCCATGATACTGAGTGATTACACGGGCTTAATGAGCTAGTGTGGCAAATAGCCACGAACTGTGTTCGCCAGAGTTGATTTGGGATTCCCTCTGAGATTGATGATCAAAGGCTTCGTTCTTTTCAATCGTAAATGAGTTTGTAAACAACCATTTGTAAGTGGCGTATTTGATATTCTAATGTCTATAAAAATTGCTAATTAAATCCAGTGTAAAGTAGTATTTCTGAAATGCTACACATAATAATGTGTTAGCTTGCAAATCATTCACAATTCATGAATTAAATCACAGATTGAATCAGCCACTAATAATGAAGTTTCAGAGTTTCATTACATTGAATCAAACAATATTACATAACTTGCGAATATTTATTCTATAGATAAAAAAAAATCGTATCTCAATAGATTTTAATATATTTTATTAAAATAAAATCGACAACTACACTGTGATTTTGAAAAGATTTCTTACATCCAAACATATATGTAAATACCAACAATTTAGAAAACATCTTTATATGATTTTTAACTGTGTCTAAAATTTATTCCGATGATGAAATTTTGGATAGATTTAAAAAGGATTAGAATGCTTTTTCATTTTACAAGAAATTTTCCTCACATATAATTAGCAAAACTTATAAGCTTAATATACAAGGCAAATAAGGCAATGATGCACAAAATATTAAGCTGACATCTCATATGTTTTTAAATGTAAGTAGATATTATAAATTATATTTTAAGCCATAAGCTTTATTTTTCAAAATTTAAGTAATTATTTTTTGAATGGGTTTAACTAGTCAAAAAGTTTAAAACGTATAAATATGTATATGTAATTTTAAATTAAACTAATAAATTATGCAAAGGCAACATACACACATGTTTAAATATTTCAAAAAGACTTATTAAAATATTCTAAAATTAATCTGGAAATATGTTATTTTGAAGCGAGAAAAATTACTTCAAAATTTTTGAAATAATTAATGTATGAAATTGTCCTTATGTGGTCTTATTATAGATTTATTTAGTTTTAAATATGTATTTTTTGATTGAATCTTATATTACTTCATACGGAGCAATAATATAGTTCAGGTCATTAAAAAAAAAAAAAAAAAAATTACACGCTTGCTTAAAGTGAAATTTTTTCAATTGTGAATTGTAAATTAATATTTTATTATCCTTAATATATTATGCTTTGTAATATTTTATTGTTTATTATTCCCAGTTCAAAATAATCTAATTTTGCAGTTTTACTATGCTTAAATTTTAAAAATTAAACTGGTATTCATATTCATTAGGTTTTGTCGTCAGTTAATTCTGGAACTTAATGAATGCATTTGTAGAATTAGTAAACTTTTATGATTTTTCATTTATTATTAGCTTTTGTGCTATGCAGGTACTCATTCTAACCACTTACTCTTTTGTTAAGAGGTACTCTTTTTATGATGTATTTTCCTGCAATCAGTTTTAGAGTGTAGGAGCACTGAAAATATTACATTATGTACTATTTTCTTTCACTATCTACAGAAATAGACATACTCGATTTTATCTAAAAGGAAAGCAGAAAAAGAGTGTTGAAAATTGAAACAATTATTTTCTGCTTTTCCTTTTGAATGATTTTTGTGTATACCCACTCCTGATTGGTAGTGCCTCAAAGTGAAATTGATTTTTTTTTGTATTGGTGAACAAAAAGTAGGAAAAATAACTCATGAAGAATGTTTTATCATTAACGAAACACTGTAAAAGGTTTTTCACAAAGCCCTTTCAGTCTATTTCAAAAGTCTTCTTTGTTTCGGTTTATCAGCTTTTATTTATAAGTTAAGAAATAAAAATCTTTTTGATGGTTCATTCGATAGAAGCAAAAGCTCAGATGATTAGAAATAAATGGACATAAAACACTTCAATTTGCTATTTTTATACTTTATGAAAATCCTTTAATAATTGCAAGCTTAATTAAGAATCCACAAAGGAAGAATTTTCCCTTTTTAGAGGAAAAAATTATATGGTAAAATAAAACAATAATGATCATATTATGGACAGAATTTGATTTAAAATATTTCATAATGAATTAAATGCTTTCACGTTTATCAGTAACTCCGAATTTATAATGACAAAACATAAATATTTTATGGTGAGATCTGCATATTACTCAAATTTTCGACTAGTATTATCACACAAATTAAGTCTATTAATATATTAGTAACTTAACAAAATTAAATGTTTTCATCTTTTAGATTTTTACCATTATTAATATGTAAAAGTGTTCATTTGAGTATGCATTGGTAAAGAGTTTCAAAGAATCTAAACGTGTCTGAATTTCGTGTCAATTATTACATTTATGTCATTTATTATGACGCTTTCATACTAATTTCCCAAGCATTGCTTCCTTTGAATTCAGAAAGAACATTTCGATAATACTTTTAAGATTTTCTTATTATATTTCTATATATTTATTGCAGTAAACGCAACAACTAATGCATTAAACTCAACAATTAATTGTATTTATTTTAGAAATATTATCCTAAATTGTTTTTCCAACAAATATTTTATTTCCCTAATTGTCTATGCTAAAAATATGTAAATAAACTAATTCAGAAGTATGTATTGGTGACCCTTAAAGTTTTTCTTAAATACTTTTTATAAAAATTCCAAAACAACATTTATTATTTCAACCATTTTTCTTATTACAAATTCATATAAATAATTTAATAAATAATGTAACAGAACAATGTTACATATGCTAGGCTAGAGGAAGAGTAAAATACAGTTGCTCGTGAGAGTTAAGGACTATAATTTTTATAATATTTTAAAAAGCTACAAAACATTTAGTTAGTTTCAGAGCAATATAACATTTTAAATGAGAATATTATTAGTTTCATTTGTTATATTTTTTGTGAATAAAAGATATCATTACTAAAATAAATATAGAAATTTTATAATAAATTTTGTACATGTGTCTAATATCATATATCTAATTATCATATATCACATATCATACATCTAATTACTAAATATTTAACATAATAAATATTCAATTTCTCAAAAAATACATTAAATTCAATATAAGCATTGAAATATTTCTTAAATATTTTTTATGAATTAAAATTTACAAACTACATTATTTATTTCAACCAATTACTCTTATTAAAAACTCATATAAATAATTTAATGAATAATGTAACAGAACAATGGGGCATCTGCTTGGCGAGGAAAAGAGAAAAATAAAGTTGCTCGTGAGATTTGAGAACTATATTTTAGAGAGAAACGCTTAAAAACATCACATCTTAAATCCAAATAAACCATGCCATCTTTAATAAAATAAATAATTTCAAGATGCTAATAATACGAAAAAATACCTAAGGTAAATAATCTCAAATATTCTTATGGGTGCTCAAATATAATATTTAATAAATAAAATATTTTGATATAGTCTACTTTAAGGACTGCAGGAAAAGTCTTATATAACTCAAAACTTTTAAAACTTATAAAAACTCTCAAAAATATATTCTTAAAACACTCTTCATAGTATTACTCACAATCCTTCTCATTAAAATTAAAATCTTAGTTATTAATATGATTTAACCTTAAACCAAATGTATTTTTCCTATTATAAAATCACACATATATTAATTAATTTTTTTTTAAAAAAATTAACTTCATTTACATTAAATACAAATTTACATACATTCTAATTTCTATAAGTTTCATAGTAATTTATTGAATTAGATATTGTACTTCATTAAATGGAAATGGTTTGAATCTTAAACTTGTAGTATAAAATCAATGACAAGAAGCTATAAAAGCTTCTGAGTGATATAAAGTATGATTGTGCAACTAATTAAAGTATACTACTGATTTTTGTTATTTCTAAGTTTTCTTAAGCTAACCTGAGATAAATGAGTTTCTTATTCTGCATCGGCAATTCATATTAATTACATATAAAATGATTAATAATTGAATGTAAGCCGAATGCCTGTTTTCCTCAAATAAAATCTGAAGATTAAATTTGATTGAAAATTAGATTTTGACTTCGATGCATTAATTTATATATAAAATAACATTAATAAAAATTAAAAGAACTATGTAAATAAAAATAATTTAACTTTTTTCATGAAATCAACAACTAAAATCATAATGTATCAGGAATATTTATGAATTTATATGGGATTTTTTTTTTTACTTTATTTTAATATTTGTATACATGAATAAAGAGAATGAATCATTTACATTTACAGTAAAAATTTGATCACATTTCAACATATTGCTGAGAATAATAATTGAATTTTTTAAAAAAAATAAATATCATGACAATACAATTTTTCCAAAATTCTATATGAACCAATATATGAAAATATTTTCAAGCAGATTCTAAGTAAAGATAAAATTTTTATTGATACACACAAAAAAAAAATTACTTAGAATATAAAAACGTTTTCACCATTTTAGTGTCTCTCCACCCTTTATCAAAATGGTATTTTAAAAAGAAAAACATAAAAATAAATTTTTCTCGTTGTTTGACTTTCAGCCACTAAAATCTTAAAACGTATTGCGGAAAATAAATATATCGTTAAACATTATGTCAAAACATTTTATTTTTTCATTTACATTTTATTCATTTAGTTTTTTTTTACGAGTATAATAACAAGCATAATAATGATTCTTTCTATTTGCAGTGTAAACAAGAAAATTCATTATTCCTAGACTATCGAGAATACTTTCCATATAGAATAGCTAAATAATAATGGTAATAATCATTTTATAATATTGCTCCATATATGGGTAGATCTTAATCCAGAGTACTTTAGAAAGATAGAAAATTTTTTAAGATGAAATTTTTAATATATTTCTTAAAGTATTAAGTTCTAATATAACATTATGAAATGAAATAAATCATGCAGACATGTTAATCAAGAGTAAATTTAAGAAACATTTTCTACTTAATAATTTAATTAACAGAAATTTTCTTATAAATATTTTTAAAACTCTGACGAAAAGTTTCAATTTATTGATATAAAATTTAAGAATCAACAAAAATACATTAAACAGTTTAATTTGATTATTTTTTGCTGATTAATGATCAAAAGTTTCGTTCAGCCATTAAATAAACGTAAAAAATGCCTTTAAAGATTATAAGCAAAATAAATTTTTAATGGTGCATTTTCAATTAAATCGCTTATTTTGAAAATAAATTACCTATTTTCGGTCAAAATTCATATTAATGATATTCTTTTCATTCTTAATAAGTAAAAACTAATATAATAATGTTATTAATAAATAATAACCAGAAGTTTTCAATGAATTTCTTCAGTGAAGTTAACAGACCTTTACAAGTTTAAAAAAATTAAAACTATGGGAATGTACATATATGGAATTAAAAAAAAGAGTGAAATTTTATAATTTAATTACAATTTTGCTGCAACTATTTTAAAGAAGTTTCATTTTCTTGTTACTTACAAACACTTTTATCAAGAATTATTGAAATGATTATTATAATTAACTAAAAATATTACTGTACAGATATTAATATACGAAAACAAACTACATTTAGGCATAAAACCTTCAAATTTGCCTAATATTTTATTTCAAACATAAAAAATAGGTGATTGTAAAATGAAATTATTTTTAGAAAAAAAGTGAATCATTGTGTAATATTTCAAATATCGTGTACTACTTACAAATATACCCCAATATTAATGATTGTTAGAAAATATAACTTGGATATTTCAAAATAGATGAATATTATAGTTTCATTAATTTAAGCTCAAAAAGAGGGCAAACATTTTGCATTCTTTGTATTGTTGAAGAGCTATAATAAAATATGTTTCCTATTTTAAATAATTTCCTATATAAAATATCTAATAAATCGTAGTTGAATTGTAATTAGATAACTTTATTTTTAAATAAAATTGCTCTTTCATCAAAAAGTAATTCATGCAAGTAACATTTAATTTCATGAATTATTCAAAATAATTTAAAGCATAAAGTTACTTATATCCCATAAATTATTATAGGTTCGTTATTAAATAACTCCAGTACAAAAACATTTCAAAAAATGTTTTTCAATACCATTTATTATCAAACATATATTCCAGAACAAATTATTCTTATATGAAATGTATTATAATCAAAACATTTAGAAATTAATCACAGAATGCATTAAAGATTGAAATAATAAGTGACAGTGAACCGTGGGACATAAATTACAAAAAGTAATTTGTGAAATTTCATTAAACTAAAAAGAAATTTTAATTATTTCATGTCAATCTTCGAATCATTAACCGATTCAGCTATCAATGCTCTATATTCAACCACATCAATTTTCCATGAAACCTTTGCACAATTGCTCCTCTAAGCTCATAAGTCTCAGTTAATTCTACTCTTATAACAGTTCCATTCACTAGATCGAATTAAATTTCGATGATTGTAACTCCAAATGTAAGGTAGCAAAAGTCCTCTGAATTCCGTATATTCGGTATCGTGGATGAAATTAATTATATTAAACTGGAAGTACTACAGGAAATTCAGTAAGAAATTTTATTGGAATAAATAAAACGCTAAGTAAAGAATGAGTTTTCACTTTTAACAAATGATTGATTTCACTTTTAACAAATGAAAATTATTGCCAAAAAACATCCATTTTTCCCAGCAAATAGCTATACAATGATGGATTTGATTACTTTCGAATTCCACAGTAAGAGTTAACTAGAAAAACACTTGTTTTTACAACAAGAAATATACATACAATAAACAGCAAATCAATACTATATTATGTTTCGATATTCCCTGATTGTTAGTGGTTTCCGTGTTTATGGGTTGCAAGAGAAAAAATCTAACAAGCATGTGACCTGACAGATGTACGAGCAGGAATTTTTTCCTGCTCGTACATCAGTCAACGACAACATCCCATTCCTTGAAAACGGCTGCTATTGGAACAAGAACAAGAATTTTTTTAATCAAAAAATGGGTTATCATCATGGTCAGTGCATTGATATTTATTTCCAAATTTAGTATTTTAAATTGGAAAACACTTTGACATCAAAAGTGAAATCATGAATTTATGAAACAGATAACTATAAAAAAATGAAAACATTTCTTATATAGAAAACACATTTTTTGTTTATATACATATTATACTGATGGCGTAAAAAGAATATCAAATGATTTGAAAGTTTTGACATTCATCTTAACAGTACACATTTAATGCATCTATTAGGATGAAGCATTTTATCTTACATATTCAGTGATTGTTTTAAGAATTTTAAGTTTTTATTAGCTACAATACATTTATTATGAAATTACACATGGATAATTTAAGCTGTATGCTTTTAAAGAATTTGCTTTCATTCTCTATCTAAGATCTCTTAAATATTTTTACATTATATATATATATATATATATATATATATATATATATATATATATATATTATATATATTATATATATATATATAATTTATAAAGGATTTAATTATTGTTAAATCATTTCACCGTGTTAAATCATTTCATCTTTTTATTTTGCATAGAGATTCAAACACAAATTTATTCTTAGAAATCAAAGTAGTTATAATATAAATAATCTGCTTTCCATTTTACATAAATTTAAATATATTTATTAGAAATAAAAGGAATTAAACTAAATAAAAAAAATCTAATCATTGTTAGTTATATTTAGTATTTCTACTTCGTGACACAATCACCCTGGTAAAAGAAATAAAACGCAAGCGTTGCTTATGTAGTAGCAAAAAATTAATTAAATGTATACACTCGATGAAACTTTTTGGTAGGCAATTCAAAAAAATTTGATACTATTGGAATAATGCAGAGGTAACATTTAAAAGGTATTCCATATATCACTAAAAAATGATCATTAACAGTCCATTTGTTTTCGACAAAACTCACCTTTAATAAGGTAGGAGTAAGCTTCTTATTTTAACACATTCCACGCCTAGCAATTTTAAACCTGAAAAAACTTTATGTTGAGGGCCACTATTTAATTTTCCCCTCTCCGTCGACAGAAATAGATTGATTCGGTTTTGTTAGAATGAAGATAGCAAAAGATAATGAAAAAAATATATTTATTTTTACTTTTTTGTGATTTTGATACAGTTTCAAAGAGGAATCGAAACTTTTTTTTGTGTTAGTTACAAGAATGCCGAAAAAAATATTATCTCGATGGAAAAAGTTTTACCATTATAGAAATACAAAAAAGTATTGTAAAAATTATCTTTCTATCTTTTTCAAGTATTATTTCACTCGCATATTGGGCTTTTATTTATTAAGAGAAAAATACTATATGTAACATGACTACCTATTCAAATGCTTAACCAAGAGTTGAAAATTTGAAATAATTGTAGAAATAAAAAAAATAATGTACAATTCAACTATACAATTATATAAATATTTCTCCGATGATTTTTTGCAGTATATGTTGATGAAAAACAAGGGATAAACATTGTATAAATAAAGAATGCAAATGACAAGGAACAAAACAGAACACAAATAACGTGATTGTTAGGACTGAAATCTAAATTAAAAATAGGAGAGTATTAAACATTATCAGTCTTCGTCATTATCTTCAAAACTTGAAAAGTGTTATAGGCTATCCCATAATCCCCTACAAACTGAGAAATGGTTGTTAAAGTAATTAATAATACTATACTTTTCAAGTTTTCTTAGAATTTGTGAAAATATTGTACTAAATTGTACTGTACAAGAATAGTATGTAATTTCATACAACACAAATTTATATAATTTTATATTACTCTTTCATTTACACTGCTGCCTTCCCAAATACAACAACCTGCAGAAAGTATGAAATCCCTGTCAAATTTGCATACTGCATTTATGGTGATGAGATATGCAAATTAATATCATTGAAATGCATTCGCACATTAGGAATGACTGTAGCTTCACCTACAAATGCCAAATAAAGAGAAGTGGTCTTCGAAATAAAACGCGACACAGTTGTTTTTCGTGTGTTATTTTTGAGAAAGCTTTCTCACTATACCTTGAGCGTCTTTGACCAAAGTTTACAAATTTGACTGAGAAAGAACTATCATCTATAAGATCTGTGGATTAGCCTTTTAGAAAAACTGATTGTGCTCGTATTGGACAAAAAAATAAATTCATGTGGATTGTTAGAGAAATGTGCAAGAGGGAAGATAAACTGGAGAGATCAAACGAACCCATGTTTTTGTACCCTTCTACATAATGATGGCTTACTGTGGCATTACAGTGATGGATCTTTTAACCATAACATGAGCCATACGAAACAGATTCACTCTGCTACTTATCATTCGAAGTCCGCTCGTACTATTCGATGTTATTTTCAACTGAAGGAAAGACCCAAAAGGCACCATTTGGTTCACTTATACTTTAATGATAACTAAAGCCGTTATGAATGACCGACATGAACAAATGAATAGAATATGATTGCCTTTACTCACAAATCCCTATTTTGCCTGCAACTTCACGATTTTCGGATTCAGATCACCATATACCATAGTGAGAAATTGTTAAGACCCACTGGTCTTGCAAATGGTATGGTGTGTTTTGGACTTAGTTTCAATATTGGCCAAGTATGCATTGTCATTACACATCTACAGAAAAGTGGCTGTACATTTCTGATGTATTGAACTAGTGGTCCTCACATATCTTTAAAGCTTCCCATCAGCCATTTTCCAACAGGGTAATCCATCAACTTTAGCAATATGTAAAAGACCCGAGGAATTCTATCCTCCAAGAATAGAACTAAAGATTATTGATGATTCTAAGAATACAGCTGAAATACTATACTAATATAGCTACTTTAACTCTTTGCCAAGATGCATGACATAAATTATAACCATTAACGGCGTCTACAATACTACTAATGTTATCATCCTTCACTCTTTACAAGAGTCGTTCATTTGATCTTTTCAATTTCAGTCTTTTGATATATGTTTAACGTATCACATATTTTGCTGCCTTACGCTCTTTCTTAATATATCGTATGAAATAGGTTGTGGTTAATCTATATTGAATACGAGGAAAGATTTTTGAGGAAAGCTTACAATTTTCTAAGGTCTCAGAATTTATAATACTTAACTTCAAATCAAAAAAAAATTAGCTTCTAATTTAAAAGTTACATTCCATACGAGCTGTAAATATAATTTTGTAGTTTCATTTTAAGAAGACGCTTTACAGAAAATAATTACTCGTTGAACATTTCGTTAAAGCTCTCTTATTATTATTCAAAGTAGAAAAGATTAACTTGAAAAATATTCCTTTTTAGTGTAAAATTAAATATAATTTTAAATTTTTGTCTAAAATTATTTAATTGCTTATTGAACACAGTACTCTATCTCTAAGATTTGCTATATACAATATAATAATAACTGTTATCTATTTTCGAAATCAATTTATAAGATGAAGAGAGATACCATCCCTGAAGTGATATTACCAGAAGTTATATTTCAATTTAATTTTTGACACATTTTTTTTAATAATTTGAAACTAGAATTAGTCGTCAATGTGTATTCTATTGCATTTACAATCTAAACTATGCATTTCCTAAAACACTTCAAAAGCTTTATGTAAATAGTTTATGATATGTAATGTTAAGTCACAAACAATATCATTTATCCTGTTTCCTTTTCTTACGAGCTGATATAATGATTTAGAAGAAAAAGGATAATGTTTTAAAGTCTTAAAAATAAAGTATTTTTATCACATATATCACTTGAATTCTTTTAGGCATTTTAAAGAATGTTTTTATGTATATCGATGTATAAAAATTTTTCATTTGTTAATCTTTAATATCTTGTTTTTGAGTGAATTAAAAGGAAATTAATAAAAAACATGCATTGTATGTATAAGTGTTTGTATGTGTTATATAAAGCAACCCAACATGCCGAGCGATACCAAATGATTGGCCCTCTTGTCTTCGGTTCAACAGTCAAGGATTCGAAATCCATCGTGGATTTGGATGTGTGATTGTGGTGAATTAGAGAATACACTTCAAATCGTAGGCATCAGTTTAATTAGCCTTCATGTGCAATTGAGGAATAAATACACTAAACTATAAGAACAACAATGTGTAATATTTTAAAATGAAAGACTTGATGAGATACATCATATTTCTGTTCCTGAATTTTTTTAATCAGAAATCTTTATCTCATAATCTATTTTACTTGTATCCGACATAAAAAAATGAATAAATATTGAATAATATCTATGAAAATAAATATCCACTAAAAATGAGAATTCAAAATTTAATTTTAATTTTAAACTCTAATACCAAGAAAGAAATTACAGATCATTATTCCTTCCATTTGTCTTCAATCATAACATGAATAAATGAATAAAAAAAACAGTTTTAATCATGCATTTTTATTTGAAATTGTATTTCATTGTACATGTAAAAGATGATAAATTTTTGACAATCAAAATAAATTTAGATGATACTCTCTGAAGGGAAATGAATGGAACGTTCTTTTAATCAACATTTAAAAGTAATATGAGAGATATTTTAAATGCGAAAAATGAAATTTATATTATGTAAGAAGAAGAGATTAATATTTCAAAAAAGATACATACATACATACATACATATATATATATATATATATATATATATTCTATTGAATAATAATATATATTCACTCTATTCACTCTATTGAATTATTTTAAATTTAAATTAAAAAAAAATATGAGAGTTGGGAGACGATTTGTATTATGTAATCATAATCTGGAATCTAGTTTTATCATTATTTATCTCTAATTTTATGTTTCTTTCTGTAATCCCATCCATTATTTTAATAATTAGTTTGCTTTTTTTAATATTACAATGTTATCATCATACATGCCTTTGTTAAATTCATATATAGTTTTATCTAAATTAAGTGATAGAATTACTTGGTGCCATGAATATTTTGATTTTATATTTCAGTAATACATTAAAAGTATTTTCTGTATTTTTTAATTTTTTCTTCTTATTTTTTTAGGAATTAAAACTAATGTATGATTGTGTAAAAATAAGAAGTAAAACAAGAATAAAATTCTAGAAATTAAGCAATAATTTAGTTTTAAAATTTCTTTAATTTCATTCCCTGACTGTGAACACTTTCAAATACAGATACATCTGTTTTAATAAATACAATAGTTACTCATTAATTCAAAATCTTTACGTGGTTAAACAAAAATGAAGGCATGTTAAATAAGTTTAGAGACAAAACTATTTATGTGAACTTTTCTATTAATTTTGGGACAAAAAGGATAAAACGTGTACATTAAAATACAGTTTTAGACAAAATTATGCATCAAAGTATTATTTTAGATAAAAATAATTCATTTGAGCTTATTTATGTAATTATATGAAATAATTAAAAAAATTATAGGAAGAAACATGTATTAGGATAACAAATATTGTAAGGTTTATCAAAATCAAAGTAATACAATAGGCTGGACGCGCAAAATCAAAGAACGCATGTATATTGGATAAAATCATGAAAAAAGATTTTATACAAATGAGAAATATAGAAAATTCAAACCAGATGGTATGACAAAATTGGGAATTGAGGAAGATTTTTAAAAAGGAAAAGAAAAAAAGTGAAAAAGTATCCTGGAAATACTATAGTGGATTATGGCAAAAATGGTTTAACAGTGGAATACAATGATAAAGAATATCAAAACCTACCAAGAGTTAGCTAATTAAAGTAGAATGTTTTCTTACAGCAACATATATTTACATTTAATATATTGTTACATTTAATATACATATATTTTAATTTATTAGAAGATATTCATAGTTTATTTTAAATGATTTAAATTGATACATAATTTTAAGAATCAATGAATAATTTAGACATGCTTATTTCAATGGTGTTTATTTGTATACTAGATCATCATAAATTATTAAATATGTTTGTGTATTTTTAAATATTATTCCATCAGATGTAAAAACGTAAGCGAGATAACGTAATTGCTAAATCTCGTATGCCAGACTACGTAATTTAGCAATTATGTAGTCTCGCTTACTCTAAAAGAAAAAATTCATTAATTCAGTTATTGTATATTAAATATTTATAAATATAGCTGCAAAAATATTTGTCAAGAAAGTTAGAGGATTTTTGAGATACATTGTTGCTTATACACTCAAATGTAAAACGGAAACCTGCTATCATTTGTTTTTTACTATTTATTTTTTAAAAGGTGATTGATAACTATAAAATCTAGTAAATTACTGACATGAATTTAAAGTAATTTTTAATATTACTACAATTAATCCTATTAAAAGAAGTTTTCAAATGCTGTGACTTTTTAAAATTATTCTCTAAATGTAAAAATCAAATACCTGGAGAATTAAACTTTCTTTACGTAATAATCTAATTGTTATAAACCAATTAAAATCCTATTTTTATATTTGGTTATTATTCTTCAATGTGAAACATCTTCTAAATATGCATTCAAAATTTCATAAAATAATCTGATTCTCATATATATTAATTATAACATAATTGAATATGACCAAATTAATGCTACAAGATGCAGATAACTTCAAAAAATAATTTTAAGGAATTTAATGACATCAAATTCGTAAGACTCAAGATAAGAAATGTATTATAAAATTTAATATTATTATATTATGTAATGAAAAGTTGTATTTAATAAAATATATTTTCAATTTTATTATTTCATTTAGAAATTCCAATTAAAAATTGAATTCAAACAACTCAGTTTTTAAAAATTGCAAATAGTACAAGCTGGTGTCTAAAACTGGATTTTAAAATTTATTAAATACATGGTAAAATTTATTTTTACCATGTTTAAACATGAAAAACATTTATTAAAAGAAACTTATAAAATTTCAATGAGTATGTCATTACCGTGGCAAACAACATAATTTTTTAAAACAATAAATAATAAAAATAGTCAAAACAATGATTATAATAAAAAGCTTCAAATAAAAAAGTAAATCATTAAATTCGCATTCCACAAATGACTGCTTCTTCATATAACTTTCCCATGATTATTGATTCAAATAAATAATAAACGTCTAACAAAGTTTTCATTATATACGATAACGTTCTTAGTTTAATAATGAAAATAATTGTGTTTTTATTTAGAAAAAAATAAAAGTATAGTAAAATAATTCGTTAGACAAAGCAAATCTAAATGTAAAAAGAAACATTGTTAAATGTATCATTTTCCAATTATTTCAATTCACTGTATACACTTGAATATCATTAAAACGTATTATTTCAGTCAATACAAAATTATTTAAAAATAACTAATCAGGCAGAAATGATGTAATAAACTTTAATAAGTCAAAAACGAAACTAATTGGTTCTTTAATATAGTGATACATATAATTAAAATGTATTCTTTTAACTAAAGTACTATAAAACATCAATTTGACTACCTAATTTTGTTTAAGAAAATTTTCTATTCTCATCATAAAAAAATAAAAACATGTGATAAAAAGTCTAAACATTTGTTTAAATGTGTGTATTGTTTATAGTTTTTTAATTCAATATTTCTTAAAATGCGAAAAACTTTTAATCTGACATTTTCTTAATAAACCATTTTGGTCGCCGACAATAATTTAAAAAAAATTATGTTCAAGATTATTCCATTTTTTACCACATCAGATGTTTTAATTCCAGTTTTTTAAAATTTTCCTGATCAATGTCATGTGATATAATTATCTATGAACCTATTTTTTTTTATAATGAGTACAACTTTTTCTTCAAATTTTTCTTTCCATATATCAGTCAAAATAAGACTCTTTAATTTGTTCTTTAAAATAGTTTGACAAAAATGCTTATATTTTTTAAAAATGTTTGTATAGTCATTAATACAATTTACAGTTTATGATGATAAAGAAGATGCCTAATAAATATAAAAAAAAACAGTTATTTTATAAATATATTATAATAGAGGGTGGATTTGAATATTTTCGTAAATCTTACATAAATTTTTTCTTAAACGAATTGTTCTTTAAAAAAAATGACCCTATTTGATTTAAAAAAAATAAAGTGAAAGCAAAATAATGACTTAAAGAGTCTTGAACCAAATATTAAGATTCAGAAAAGAAGCGAAGTTTTTCCAACTTTTAAAAAGGAAGAAAAAAATTTACATCCCTCAAATCTGAAGGAGTTTAAAAAGGTGTTTTTAAATTATTATAATACATGTTATTTCCCTGTATAGAAAATGAACATCTTTGGAAAATATAAATACACTTAAAAACATTCTAAGCTAAATTTTAAGTACCTCGTTAATGCAACACCTTCTACTTTATATAGACACATAGCAAACAAAAAATAGTAACTTGAGCAAGAAGATATAATTTCTTCAATGAAAAAAGCTGGTTTAAGTATTATTAAAACTAGCCTTTAATGAAACAAAAGTTGTCGATAACAACAAAAAAATAAGTACTCGATGCCTTAAGAAGCATTTCGAAAAAAAGATTTTTTTCTATTGTATCAGGTTCATTTATAGTTACTAATAGACATTTCTCTCTTATCGTATTTTCAACTTTTTGATTCATAATCAACCTGAGAAAAATCTTCAGCTAAAAAATTAAAATTTCGTTTCAAATTTTTTTCTTAAATTATTTTATTATTAAGCTTTAGAGTTTTGGATATTAAATTACCAGGGCGTAAGAAAAAGATATTTATTAATAAGAAATTTATAAAACTAAACTGTAATGTGTTCTAAAGATATTTTTAAATGGTATTTAAAAACAAAATTTAAGCTAGAATTACTTTCAATTCCATTTACTATAGAAAAGCCAAATAATTTTTAAATGTTTTGTTATAAAATTGTTTACGTATAGTAATTTTCACAAACTCTCTTAGATATGTAGCCATATACTATCACAAGATAAAGTGATATGATCATTTGAATAGCCTTTTCTTTACATAAGAACATTTTAAACAACATAATGCTACTTATATCTATTGATTCAATTCATTTGATTCAATAAAATGTTCATGTCAATTCGTAATTCTTCTTTCATTATTAAATAAATCCTAATTTTAATTTTTCTTAAATTTAATACCTTCCCTTGTTATATTCTTGTATACATACATTTTAAAAATATGAAATAATTATTCATATAACCAAAATCTAAACTATTGTCATTTTTAGTTTCAGACAGAATAAGGTATTTAATTTTTTTAACATTTTATTATTCTTTTCACATTTATAGTTTATAATTAAAACTTAATATTTATTTTACTATGTTAATTACATAATTTAATAAAAATTATTATTTATAAATTTTAAGTATTTTCATTTAGCTAACGAAATTCTTTCGTGTACGTAAATGTAATATATATATATATATATATATATATATATATATATATATATATATAGGTAGTGTATATGTATATACGCAGTATAA
>JAPDSC010106745.1:0-11365 GCA_026290005.1 Latrodectus geometricus
TCTTCCCCACAAGTGCAGTAATGGGTTGCAGCTATATTGAATCGTTTAAAATAAGTAGGGAATGGACCATGGCCAGTGAGGAAAAGAATCTCATTTCTGGACCAATACCGGGGATGCAAAGAAACAGAAGGTTCTAAACCGAAGATGGAACGGCCTGTATTACCATTAATCCATTCTTTCTGCCAGTTCTTCATTACCCAGTTTCTGAGGGTGGATTTTATTGAGCATCGCGGAAGAGGTATAATTGTTTTTTGGTCATCTGACATGGCAGCATTTTTAGCGGCTTGGTCGGCTTTTTCGTTACCCGCAGTTCCCACATGGGCTTTGACCCAACTGATAGTGATGTGAGGAAAACTGATAAGATCATTTTCGATGGATCGCACTATAGGGCTTCTACTGGTAGGGTTCAAAATTGACTTAATACACGCTTGGCTGTCAGACCAAATAGTGACTGGAGATTGATGTTGCTTACTTTTATTAACGGCCTCTCTTAAAGCTAGAATTTCCGCTTGAAATACTGAATTTTCACCTCTGAGCTTGGCCTGCCAGACTGTTGTATAACCGTCCTTACCGAATGAGACTACGGCAGCTCCAACGTGATTTCCTGTTTTTGATCCGTCAGTGAAGATATTGATCTTGCCATCTTCAAAGGTTGGAACATTAGTTTCCTCATCAATTGAGATCTGTGGTTCTGGATGAAAAATGCCTGGATGTATTGAATCTGCTTTAATTTCAACTTCAATGTCTGATGATTGTGGGAGAGGAGGATCAAGGCAGGGAATTTGGTAACGTGTAAGGCGAATAAATTTTGCTTCTGCTTCTATTGTAAGGTTAAGTGGTGGGATTCCTGCTATTACTTGAAGTGCTGATGTTGGAGTTGTTCGAAATGCTCCTGTGATGTTAAGGAGAAATTTTCGCTGTATAGAATTTAGCTTCAAGGATAATTTGGCAGAGAGTGGAGTTCCCCAAATGGCAGCTCCATAAAGGAGCATTCTTTCCGTTACAGTTTTATATAACACTGTGCGGAATTTCTTTGAATATCCCCACCGATTACCAGCAATTCTTTTAAGTTTTTCATAATGTTTAACGGCTTTATTTCCCTGTGTTATGATATGAGCTTGAAAATTTAACTTTTTATCAAACGTAATGCCACGCAATTTGATGGTATCTGCTTTTTTCAATCGATGATCACCTAATAGAATTTGTGGCCCGCGCTGTAGCTTAGCAATTAAGAGAAATTTGGTCTTCTCGTACGAGATCTCGAGGTTGAAATCATCTGCCCATGATTTGAAAAGACCAAGAGCTTTACTCGCTACTTTCCCAAGCTTCTTTTCACTTCGTGCTGCCACCACGAAAGTGAAGTCGTCTGCAAAAGCTTGAAGGTGTACTGAGCTTTCTGCATCCAGATCTTTTCCTATGCTGGACCAATCGAATTTCAAGGGGATATCAGCTACTAAATTCCAGAGTATGGGACCACTGCAGGAGCCCTGAGGGCATCCAATTTTTTGTTCCTTTCTTGCTATGCCACTGTTAGTTGGTAAGATGACAGTTCGGTCTTCTAAATGGCTAATTAATAGGTTTCTGATGTTTTCTGGGCAGTTAGTTGATAGAAGAATTTTTTTGAGCTTATGATGTTGGATAGAATTAAAAGCACCCTTAATATCTATTGTTTTTAGGGCCGTATGTAATTTAGATGATTTATGTGAATGAATGATGTTAACTAGGTTGATAAGAGCGTCGTCGGTTGATTTTCCTTGACGGAAGTCATACTGATATTTGCTGAAAAAATTTGAATTTTCCAGAAAGAAAGTCAGCCTCTTGGTAGTAAGTTTTTCTAGAACTTTTCCCATTGTTGGTAGTAATGAAATTGGACGGTAAGAATTGATGTCTTGTATGTCCTTGCCCTCTTTTAAGAAGAGTATGATGACACCAACTTTTAAACATTTTGGAAAGTGACACAGTGAAAGGCATTTGTTGAATAGCTGAAAGAAAAAATCTGGAAAACTCAAATTGATTGTTTTGATTATGATGTTGTCTAAGCCGTTGTAGCCTAGTGGTTTCCCATCGTGTAAATAATTGATAACTCTGGCGATTTCGTCTTTGGTGAATTGAAGGTCATTTGAAGATGGGGTGTCGATATAAGAGCTTGAAATTTGAGAGGGAGGTGTGGGGAATAGAAGTTCAAATATGTCTTCGGCTTGCTCTAAATCATTGCCTCTAAAATGCGTGGAAGATCGCATGAATAGATGACTTGGTGGGACTGAATTTTTAAATGTTGCTTTGTATGCTGTGCTATATGGTTTGGAAGCCGTGCTACAGAAATTTCTCCAAGAAGTTTTCTTTGCTGATCGTAGTTGTTTATTATATTGATCTCTCTTTTTCTTATAAATACTCAAGAGTTTGTTTCTATCCTCAATAGATGCTCTTTGACAACTGCGTCTGAGTGCCCGTAGTTCTTTCCTAGCTGTAGACAAAGATTGTGACCACCATGTGGGTGTACAATTGGAGCGGTGCTGTTTTATTTTATATGATCGAGAACAACAGTCTAATATTATATTTTGTATTGTTTCTGTGGCTGAGTCCAAATCTTGTGGAGTAACTGCATTTTTGATCAGATTTAGTAGATAAGATATATTTGGAGCGAGAAGATTCAAGAATTTAGTGTGACTGCCGAATTTTGTATTAAAACGTTTCAGGTATATGGACTGTGTTATGGCATCGAATGAGATAAGGATATATCTATGGTCGCTTAGTGTCTCATCATCAAGGACATCCCACTTAATTAAGTTTGCCAGTGATTCACTGGTAGCTATAGTAAGATCAGGCCATCTCTGTCGATGTTTGGTTATAAATGTTGCTATTGAATATGATTTATTTAATATGTAAAGGTTGTTGGCTAGGATGAAATCTAAAGTTTCTTCACCTCTTGAATCATCATGGTTGTACCCCCATAAAACACTGTGAGCATTTAGGTCAGCACCTATAATAGAGTGTTCTGGATTAAGCAATCGCAGAAGGGAATCTAGTTCACATAGAGTTTTTGAAAGGTTGTTGTCGGCTGCTGTTTCTGTTCCTCTACTGCGATGATTTGGCGGTGGGCTATATGCTGATATTATATTTAGAGGGCGATTATCAAAGATGATTTTAACAGCAATGGTTGTTTCCGAGGAATGAACAAGTATTGGTTTTAGGTCTTTTGAGGTTGCGAAAATTGCCGCCTTTAAATTCTTTGATGTCCAGCTAGACCAACTTTGAGGAATATTGATTTTCCTATTTTGAAGAAAAGGCTCCTGGACAAGGAAAAAATCTATTTGAGGTTCATTTGCTGTAATGGGAAGAATATCAGTAGGGGGTTTAGATTTTCTCAAGTTTATTTGAATGAACTTCAGTTGTTTCGTTGATTTGATGAGATTTGAAGAAGACATGTTTAAGTTATTTGGGAGTAAACTATTTGAGCTTTGAAGAATCTAAAAGTGAAGACTGATAGTTTTGTTAATGCTGAGATAATTGCTGTAGGGATGGTGCATTCGTGTTGGAATCAGTGTTATTTATGGTCATAATTTCGTTGGGTTGTGTTTGAAGAGGATATGGAAGTTGGTCTCTGGTAACTTGTTGTCTGCTTAACCACACTGACAAGAGACTTGTCATGTGGATATGATGGAACAGAAGCTGCATAATGAGATCTCCTAGATCTGGATGTAGATTTGTGTGATTTATAATTAGTATATGCTTTTACTTTTAAAACTAACGATTTGTAGACTGAGCACTGGGGATGAGAGGCAGAGTGATGTACGTTGTACTGTGTATCATATCTTCTGTTAGAAGTTGTGCAGTTGATACAGGCGAGATCATCGGATTCACAATAGTTTGAATGATGGGGTCCACTACAATGAACACAATAAACCTTAAATTTGCACTGTGCTTGGTCGTGTCCGAATCGTTGGCAATTATAGCACCTGATGAGACCATAATGCTCCTTGAACTGATAAAGCCTATCTCGGTGCCATAATGTGCTGGAGTTGATTATAGAGAAGGCTTCTGGATCTAATGTTATGACTCATTTATACGATTTGTGGCCTCGTTGGAGACAATGGAATCGAATGATTTGCCGCTGGGATATCTTACTACAGCTTATTATAAGATGATCCAGGAAGTCTTTTGGGTGGATATGTGATGGGATACTGTGTACAGCAACTTTTGGTAGCCTTATTAGAGAACATGGAGTGTACGTGTTTGAAAAAATTGATTTATTAGTAGTTATTCGGGTACTATAGGGTGTTTTATTTCTGAGTACTGATAAAAGGGTTCTCTGGTCATTATTGATATTGGTTGGTACTTGAGTAATCTTTGTCTTTGGACTCGATATAATTTGTTGCTTAGATCAGCGGTTCCCAACCGCTGTTCCGCGGCACACCAGTGTGCCGTCTGAAGCACCGTGGTGTGCCGTGAGGCCCTCGTAGCCAAGACTTTACCATCAGCCTTAGTTCATGTGTTGGATATGTTGTGCGCATGGTAAAGTCATGACCCATGAAAAGTCGCAGCTTTGTGTGAGGAGATGAGAGCAAAGCATAAAACCTTGCTGTTTCATACGGAGGTCCGGTGGTTGTCGCGTGGCAAGGTCTTGGTTCGTGTGTATGAGCTGCGGGAGGAACTTAAAGTGTTTCTGACAAATGAGGGGTCAGATTACGCAAAGCAGCTTGCAAGGGATGAGTGGTGTGCAAGGCTGGCATACCTGGAAGATATATTTCATCATCTGAATGAATTGAACACCCGAATGCAAGGCCGAAATGAAAACCTGCTTACAAGTACAGATAAAATAAATGGATTCCGTTCAAAGGTGCAACTCTGGCATCAACACGTGGAAAGTGGCAATCTTGAAATGTTCACACTCACCATGCAATGGCAAGGTGTTCACACTGCTGCACTGTGTTAGATAATAGTTAAGCATTTAAAAACTCTTGAGGAGAAGTTGTCATTTTATTTCTCTTCAGTCTCCACTGAATGCCTTGACTGGGTTAGAAACCCTTATAGCTCAGCATCAGTTGTTGGAAAGGAAATGACTTTACAGGAGCAGGAGGAACTAATTGAACTGAGACAAAATCGTGGTTGCAAGCTAAGATTTGCTGATCTACCTTTGGATAGTTTTTGGTTGGATACTGCCAAGGAGTTCCCCCTTCTGGCAAACAAAGCTATTTTGACATTGCTCCCTTTTTCCACTACATATCTGTGTGAGATTAGCTTTTCAAGCATGATTGCTATGAAAACCAAATACAGAGAGAGACTGAGAACTGTTGACGAAGAGCTACGTGTGTGTCTTTCTTCGATTCCAGCCAGAATATCAGCTTTGTGTTCAGCCAAACAGGCCCAGGTTTCGCACTGAAAGTATTTTATAATTTTTCACTATTCTGTTTACTTAATATTTCATAATAAAGTAATTATAAAATACTTTCTTTGTGCTTATTTGATTCCTATTCAAGAGAATTACTTTATTATACTCAATATAGGCACAGAGTTAATTTTTTAACATTTTCTAATGGTGGTGTGCCTCGTGATTTTTTTCCCCGCCATAAGTGTGCCTTGGCCAAAAAAGGTTGGGAAACGCTGGCTTAGATGATGGTTCAATATTCGGTGGTAAGAGAATTTTTGAAGTTTGTGCAACTTTACTTGCGTATGTCATGATGTCAGTCTGTGTGTCTGTATTTTTAACAGATCTTTCTGTTTCCTTTGGCACAGTTCTTTCAGATAGAGAAAAGTCTGAAATTTTATCGAGGAGCTGGAAGAGTTCCTTTCTAATAGTAACTGGTAATAACTTCTTATTGATTTTTGAGTTGGCAATTGAATGCCTGCATCTTTCAATGTATTGCTGTACGTCATTACAACTCGTTTGAGAGGTAATAGACGAAGTCATTTGTTTAGTAACTGATGTTTCAAGTGATTCGAAAATTTGTCGGTTGTTGTTGTTGTTGTTGGGTTGGGTTTTATGGCGCAAGGTCCAAAATTGGACATGTTGCGCCAAAACTAAAATTTTTATTTTGCACATTTTTTAAACCCAAACAACTTTAAAATATTTTAAAAAACAAAAATTTTTGTATATATTTCCATTAAAATCAAATACAATATAAAATTTTAAAACAAAAAAATTAAATGAGTATATAATAAAAATGTACAACAAATTAAATAAAATTTAGAAAACCTATAGCCCTTAAAAAGGCAAATAGGTTTCTGTGGGGTGGTTCCCCCAACAAATCAAATAATGTAATAAAATCGGTTTTAAAAAAATGTAAACGTTCTTTGTTAAAATCTGTGCATGAAATTAAAATATGAGAAACAGTATATGGTTCATCACACGTTTCACACCATGGATTTAGTTCACTTAAAAACAAATGTCTATGTGTGAAACGTGTGTGTCCTATACGAAGGCGAGTCAAACGAACATCCGCACTTCGCAAAGGTAAAACTGATAATGTGGTGAGAGATGAAAAAATTGTACACAATTTGTTGGTGACCTGCATGCTCCAAAATTCCTGGAAGAGAGTATTAACAAACTTTTTAAAACCCTTTCTCACATCTAAAAGAGGGATAGATGATAGAACTCTAGGTGACCCAGCTTTAGCAGCTGCGTCAGCCTTGTCATTTCCCTCAAGACCTACGTGACTTGGGATCCAACAGAAGATTATTTCATATCCCTTGCCAGCAAGGGAATCCAATGCTTGGAAAATCTTGGACACAATAGGATGACAATATATATTTAAATTCCCCAACGCTTTTAAGACACTTAAGCTGTCAGTATATACGCAAAATTTTTTTGAATTTACAATATTCACGAGCTGAAGTGCCTTACAAATTGCGGTTACTTCAGCCGTAAAGATGGAGCAGGATACATGAAGGCTGTAACTATAAGATATATTATTAATGAAAACACCACAGCCGACATGACCTGCTGTTTTTGATCCATCCGTGAATATTGGCGTATACAAAGAGTACTGACAGCGATGTGACAAATAAAGCTGTTGGAAAATTGTGTTATTTGTGTCTGATTTTCTAAAACAAGCAAATGAATTAACAAAATTTATCTGTGGATCATACCAAGGTGGATGTGATAATATGTCCGTTTTAAGGAAACGGACATCACATAGGTCTGACAAAAATAGATATGATTCTGTACGAGTGAGGAAGGGTGGGATATTAAATGGTCTGGCATCATATAATCTCTTCACAGTGGGAGTTGGAGCAAATAGATGTAATGGATGATCAGGGTCAGAAATAATTTTAGCGTAATAATTGAGAGACTGCTGCATTCGTCTCAGGTCTAAAGGCAGATGTTGGCAAATGGCATATAGACTCTGGACGGGTGATGTGCGGAATGCGCCCGAGCATATTCTCAAAGCAGACTGATTAACTGTATCCAGTCTGCGTAAAACAGAAGACCTAGCTGATCCATACACGACACAGCCGTAGTCAATGCGAGATAAAATTAATGATTGGTAGACTCGAAGAAGTGACAAGCGATCAGCACCCCAAGATGTATTTCAAAGCACCTTGCGGATATTAAGCGATCGCTCGCACCTCTTCCGCAAATATAAAATATGCGGAAGAAACGTCAGCTTTCGATCAAATGTTACTCCGAGATATTTTATCTCATTGACCACGGGAATAGGTGTGTTATTAATATATATTATTGGATCTTAGTGTAGGCTAGTCTTTTTGCAGAAATGGACACATTTACTCTTGCTAGGAGACAGTGTATGACCATTCTCTGCACACCATGCAGCTAGTTTATTAACAGTTGTTTGTAGTTGTCTCTCAATTAATCTCATATTTGACCCCTGACAAGATATTTGCAGGTCATCAACATAAAGTGTACCATAAACTGGAGATGAAATTTGATGAAGAATAGTGCTTATGAACAAGTTAAAAACGGTGACACTTAAAATAGAGCCTTGGGGTACATCCTCGGCATGAATAAAAGTATTGGACAATAGGTGACCAATACGAACTTTAAAAACACGGGAGCGTTAGAAATTTTTTAGGAATATCGGCAGATTACCCCTAAAGCCCAAATCATATAAAGAACGGAGAATACCATATCGCCACGTACGGTCGTATGCCTTCTCGATGTCGAAGAAGATGGAAACCAGATGGTTTCTCCGCACAAAAGCGTTGCGGATTTGGGTTTCCAAATAAGTTATGTTATCGAGAGTGGATCTACCTTTACGGAATCCACTCTGATTGACATGTATGCATTTATTTTCTTCTAAGACATATACGAGACGGGCGTTGACCATACGTCGAGAGTCTTACAAAGGCAACTCGTCAGAGCTATTGGTCGATAATTTGATGGTTCTGAAGGATCCTTACCAGGCTTAAGGACCGGAATTACTATTGCTTCGCTCCAGAGTGTTGGAAATTCATTTTCAGTCCAGATCCTATTGAACAAATATAATAAGTTCAATAGGGAGTCTAAACTTAAATGTCGAAGCATTTCATAGCTAATTCCATCAGGTCCAGGGCTGGTATTATTGGCCTGCTGTAATGCTCGCTTCAATTCCAACATCCGAAATTCGCAGTTATAAGGCAAAGCTAGTCTATGGTTAAAACGAATTGGCATTTGCTCAGCTCGACTTTTAGTCCTTAAAAACGAAGGACTATAATTGTCAGAGCTTGAGACGCTAGCAAATGTTTCACCAAAGACGTTAGCAATGTCAATAGGAGAAGAGTATGTAGCAGCTGCGGTTTTCAAGACGGGAATTGAAAATTCCGAATAGATACCACTAGCTGCTTTCACTTTTCTCCATAACTGCTTACTGGATGTGGAAGATGTTATTGAGGAGACATAGCGAGACCAGGATTCCTTCTGACTTCGACGACGAACTCTGCGAGCTAATGCTTTTGCTCTCTTAAAGGCAATAAGATTCTCCGTTGTGGGGTACCTACGAAATAACCCCCATAACTTCCTTTGTTTTTTATAAGTTTCTTGGCATTTAATGTTCCACCACGGTTTGCAACGCCTTTTTAATATAGAAGAACTTTTAGGTATTGCTAAATCAGCTGCACTTATAATTGTTTCAGTGACTTTGTTAACAGCTTCATTAATATCATCGATCATAACCATTTTATCATCAACAACTGCCAATTGTGTAAATAACGTCCAATCTGCCCGACTGTACACGTAAGTAGGTTTGCGTTGCTGCAAACTACTACCTCCAGTCTGGGAGATGACGAGTGGGAAATGATCGCTGTTATGCAGATCATTCCCTACTGTTAGATTTAACAACGGCAGAAGTGACGGTGAACAAATAGCGAGATCGAGAGAATGAAATGTTCTTGTGGGTATGTGGAAATATGTCTTCTCGTCGGTATTGATCAGACAGAGGCAATTATCAGAAATAAATTGCTCTATCTGACGACCGCGAGAATTAGTATCATCACTTCCCCACAAAGAATTATGTCCGTTAAAGTCACCTACTAACAAAATTGGTGTAGGCAGCTGATCAGCTAATTTATCAAGTTCTTCTTGGCGGATGACATCATGTGGTGGTAAATACAAACTACAGACTGTAATCAAACTTGTTGTATGAATTCTCACAGCTACAGCCTGTAGCGTAGTATTTAAGGGATGGACAGTGCTGGGAAAATCATTGGATGTAAATATGCATACTCCTCCAGACACTGCACCATCGTCACCACAGTCTTTTCTAAAGCAATTAAATCCACGCATGTTAATAGTATTGTTGGACTTCAGGAAAGTTTCCTGAAGTGCGAAACATGCGGGATTATATGATGATAATAGAGACTTGATGTCATCATGATGTGAACGCAAACCATGGCAGTTCCAAGAAACAAAGGAAGTTATTTTTTAAATTGAAGAGCTCCTTTCCCGGAGCTGGAAGGCGGGTCATCTACAAACTCCTCGAACGAAACATCGTCATCCGAGGGATATAAGGACAACGCGTCAGTCTCCAAGCAGGAGAAAGCATTACGGGTGGAAATTGATGGATTTTTAGATACTTTTGATATTTTCAATTTTAAGGCTTTCTCCGCTTTTGATTTTGCGAAAGGAGCTTTTTTAGAAAATGTAGGTGTTTTTTTAAATTTTGGCTTTTCAGTGATTTGGGGTAACTTTACTGGGGAAAAAGTACATAAATCTGTTTGTGTAGCGCTCGAAGTGGTAACTTTTTTAACGACACTAGCATAACTTACTCCTACTTGAGGAGTACGAGAGGTGACCATTTTTCTCTCCTCAGGATAGGTACATTTTTTTGTAACCTTGATGGTCGTTATCTCCTTCTCAAGTACCCACTGAGGACAACTACGAGAGTAGGAGGGGTGGTCACCATGACAGTTGACACACGCCTCCTTAGCTGTGCAGTTCAAACTTTCATGGCCAGTCACCGCGCAACGAGCACAGGTGACTTTGCCTCTGCAAGCACTCTTCGAGTGTCCAAAGCGTTGGCATTGGAAGCATCGCAGTGGATTTGGAATATATGGTCTTACGGGTAAATTCATGTAAGCTACTTTGAGTTTATCAGGGAGGTCTGGCGTCGCAAAGGTCAGAATGAGATGCTTAGTATCAATGAACTTTCCATCTCTTCTGACCATAATGCGTTCAACGCCGCAGACATTCTGACACTGTAGATTTTCAAGAATCTCCTCCGTAGACGAATATAACAAATCCTTTGCTGAGATAACACCTCGAGAAAAATTAAGGTTACCATGAGGCAACACGGTCACCTCTAAGTTTGCCAGTGCTGTAATTTTTAATAGATTGGCTGCTTGAAGATCTGATGCAGCCTCAATCATTAAATCACCTGAGCGCAGTTTTTGTATACTTTTCACTTCCCCAACTAAACCAGATATTCCTTTAGAAATGAGAAAAGGAGAGACAGTTGTAAAACTTCCCTCATTTCTTTTAACAATAAAATATTTCGCTTTAATTTTGGACAACTGTTGCTCCCGTGGGAGAAAAGACTTATTTTGTTTTTCCATTGAGTATTAATTAAAATTTCGGGACCTGACCGCACCACCCACCACCGAGTCCTACAAGGGGATGCAGACCAGCTGCACCAGTGCTAGCCAAGTCCTATACGCTCACAGTACATCCCTGTGATGGCCTCCACCCTTAACGAGTCATCCAGCAGATGTACCGATCGCTTGATCCATAAAGCCGATTGATGTGCTGAGGACCACAACACACCTCCCGTTTACCTGAAGCAGAGGCCAAAGTAATGTGTTGGTCTCTGGGGGTCTCAATTACCAGGACCCTCCTTTCCAGGGACACGGGTCTCCACGCACGGCAAACACGTGGGTGATTTAGTCCCCAAGAGTAGCTATTAGCAACAGAGCGGCGACAGCTGCTCTGTTGCTA
>JAPDSC010106750.1:5107-33530 GCA_026290005.1 Latrodectus geometricus
TATATATATATATATATATATATATATATATATATATAAGGTACATATTAAATAAGGTAATCTCTAATAACCGATAGAAGATCATAAATATCAATTTTAAATTTCTTACCTAAATTAAATTTTTTTATCTAGCTTGAATATATTATTTATTTCATTATTTATCTGGCTTGAAAATTTCCATATGTTAATGATATAACAATTGACTTAATGTGTGTATAAATCAAAACTTTTTCTTGCTTTATTTATGAAAGGACAAATCGTATGTTTTGAGTACGTGTGTTTTGGCCATATTGGTTTCACTACTTATTATGACGACTCGGGACATGTATTTTGTGAGGCAAACTGTAATATTAACTAAATTTACTCTATGTAGACATAAAATATATAAACTACACTTTGTATTAGTTAAATATTTAATTTTACAAACATAAAGTCTATAAGGATACTTATAATTGTCTAATATATATTTTTATGAAAATCTAATTCATAATTTATTTAAATAAGTAATATAATAAGCAATTTAATTTGAATTTAAGTAATAAAAACTTTATTACAATTTTATTTCATTAATATTGAACATTATTTTAAAAGACAAAAAGTTAACTCGGCTATTAATTGTGAGGATTTCTTTTGTATATGACAGCGAAATACTAAATAACACAAATATTAGTTAATAAAAAAACCAAAATAAATGGACTAATTTCTATAACTCCCTCCCACATCACCAAGTAAATTGATTAATAAACACGGAATTTATGAGGTAGTATTTAAAAAACATACAAAACAGTACTTCACTTCGAAATGCGCGTGTAGGAAGAAATCTGAAATAGAATTTGATTGCATGGTGTGACACATTCTCAAAACAATATGCGTGCGTTGGTGACTGTTTCACCGTAGTGGTAACCAGTGATGCAAGGACAGAATTTTGATCAATACCAATCTTTTCGATGTAAGTGTGTTTGGATTATGGAAGTCCGCGGGGAAAGCGAGGGTGTTTTTCCCTCTAGAGTAGGGATTTCCTGGGGATTAGTACGACACAACATATGGCAGATGGAAATATAATATTTGCCCCTTTAACCCGCTTTGTCTTCCCATCAGCGGATTCGTATCAGAAATGAATCGCTTTTGTTTGGCCTGGCTCTTTGTGATTACGTTTTGTTTTCGTATTGCCTTGTTTGGTGCGCTGAGGGCTTTCAAAGATATGGCTTTTATTCCCAGCGTATTAAGCAAGCAATGTTTCTGCATCGGAAGGATAAAATATGTTTTGCTTATTGAGACTTTTATTGATATTTATACTCTTTGCAAGAAAAATTAAACATCTTATTGCGCTTTGGAAGAAAAAACAATTGTTGTTTAAAAGCTAAATATTTATCTCAAAATCAGCAGATTTAATTTTAAATGAATTTGCTTGCATATATACATTTTGTACGCTAATGTTCTGATATACACTACATAATATTAATGTTTTTGTAGTCTCATATTTTATATTATGATATTAAATAATCAAAGGTGATCAATTGTATAAAATTCTCAAGAATGCCTCCGGATGAAATTATTGTATTATGATTAAAAATAATATATCTGATCAACGTATTTTCTTTAAATATATTATTTTTGTAATATATTTTGTACTTTATTTTTGTAAAAAATGCAATTTATTAAAACAAATTTTTATAGAAATAAAAGAAATAAGCTGAATTAAATGATCATTACTTATTTTTTCTAAAATTATAGATAATCAGTATACAAAACAAACTCGAATATTAAAATAAAAATGAAAATACTTATATATTTCTATGAGATTAAAAATTGATTAATCTGTACCTTTCTTAATTTTTATCAATAAATAAATTATTCATTTAAATAAAAACTTTGTGGTTTATTACAAATTTTTTATTTTGGTTGTTATTTGTGGTTATTTAATGGTTACTTGTGGTTAAAATTGATTATATTAATAAAATTGATTATCATAAATTCTTTTGTGCAAATTCTTTTATTCAAACTGTAGATTTAAAATTTGGAAACACTAAAAAAATTGAGAGTTAATCATAAAAATATTGTGCCAAAAAATTTTATAAAATGCTCTTGATTTTCAGTTTCCTTAATTTTAATGTTTACTGGAAAACATTATCATATATTTTGACCATTATACGCATAAATATATGTCTATTGTAATACATAATTACATATACGCATAAATATGCGATATGTAATTGTCAAAATTGACAATTACATATTAGTCATTTTGACAACCCGTATACATTCCAAGTTTAAAGATACAAGACAATCAATACTCTACATCATAAAATACATTTATACAATAAAAGATATTTTACAGTAGGTTACCACTTGCACAATATTGGTTTCGCTGTGCTACAGTGAAGCAGATAGAACGTTATTAATCTAATAACAAAAGCTTAGACGAATGAGATTAACAATTGTTAAATAGAATTTCAAATACGAAAGAAAACGAAATAATGTGAAATATGTACACTACTTTAAGTGGGATTGTCTCTTGGTGCAACTTAATGCGGTTTATTACAAAATGATACATTACCTCAGAAAGTACTTGGTACATAAGAAAAAGTTTTGCAATAGTAATACGTAATGAATTAAGAGTGTAATAAGCTCAAACAAACACATCTGTATTATAATCAAATACCCAACATATAGCTGTTTTCTATAACTGCAAAACATTTGAGTATTTAACCCTTCTGTGCATAATGGTGGAAATTTCCATCATAACCTGTAATGCCCAAAAATTATATAAAAGAACAAGTTCACTTTAAGTTGATCGTGTTTGGATACCTTTTTAATGTCCATTGCGTAAAAAGAAACATAGCTGTCAAAAGTAAACAAGTGTCATTATCAGTGAAACGAGATTAAAGTTGTCTCATTCCGCTGTTTGTTGTAGTTGCAATAAACGTATGATTTCGTTTATAATTTTGTTTTATTATATTAGAGTTTCTATTGCTAAAAAATTGAAAATTAGTGGTTCTGTTACACGTGTTTCTGTTATTTTCCTCTTTTATTTCTATTTAGTACTAAGCTAATGATCTAACTTTGGATGATGATGGAAATTTTTAGCATATTGTTTTTTGCTAAATTTATGGTATAAATATATACTAAGATTTTTTTTAACCATTTTTCCTTTAATTTTGAACGTGAATTATATCATCTTGATTAATTTCACCATTAAAGAAAAAATCATGCAAAGAAGGGTTAATTAGGTACCTGCTCTATCTATTGATATTTACAAGTTTGATTGCAATATACTTCTCAACTTTTTTCAAAATAATATAATTGCAATCCATAGCAGACTAAGCAAATATCACGGTCAAAGGTTCTAGTCAAACTTTATTTTTAACACTTAGTAGTCAAGAGGAGTCATATACCATACTAATTAGTTATCAAGTTGGACACTTTCATTTCTCTTTTATTTATATAAAACAATTACTTGCTTCAGGGGAATGTTTATTCGTCCATCCTTTGCTAACTAAGAGATTTAAAATAAAAATTTCTTTTGTACGTTAAAGGTACAGTAATAAAATGAGTCGAAATTATGATATAATAATATAAGTGAAGAAGACGAAACACGAATATAATGATATTATAATGCAAAACAAAGTAATGGTGTAAAACCCATAAACTGACATTTACAACTTATATGCAAGTAAGTAATGCAAATATATATCTCTTACGTAATATCAGACAACCTACAATTGTATTATAAGCAACTAAAAATGAAAGCATTAAAATCTGGTAATTTATGGTTATGTAATTATATAAAAACAATAAATTATCAATTTTAAGTGCTCATTGTGTTTTCAATACTAAGCGTTTGTTTTATGTGAAATTTAAATATGATGATAGTGTTTTTAAATCATGTGTAGGCTGATTTTCATATAGATGGAAACCTTATCCATACATTTTAAAAATTTTATTGATTTTTGTTATTATTTTATTTTGAAAAATGTTTGAAACACTACACTTGAAAAACCTGATTTCTGGAATTCAGAATGGGTTTCTGCAAAGTAAAAGTGTTTTGGGAGAGAATAAATGGTTCAACACAGTGGTCAAATTGCACACTCAAAGGGAATTTTTCTTTTTTTAAATCTATTAAAGTAAATTAAGAAAAAAAGAATTATCAGCCGAATTGTTAACGCTCTTGCCTTCGATTCAACTGCTCTTGGGTTCATATCACACCTTACGCTTGTTTGGAATGCCCTTCAAACTATAGTTTCCAGTAATATTAGCCCCTCGTGAGCAAAAGATCATTGTTGAGCGACAACAAAACCTAGGAAAGAATCATGGTTAGCAATTGTATAATTAATAATATCATAATTTAAAGAATGTAGACAGACATAGTAATATAGATAAATAGCGTCAAACTTTTTAACAATATTATAATAACTACTTCAAGATATATATTTGTTCATTCAATTCAATTAATTATTCGTTCAATTGCATGTTTCAATATTCCTGGTATTAATTTTTAAAATTTTAAAACTTTTACGATAAAGTCCTGACACAAACGGATTGAGCATTATTGAATTATCTTCATTCATGCCAATCATTTATGTATTTCAAATGTACACGAATTAGTCATTCATCAATAATGCGTTCAAATGAATCCTAGCACTTTTCAATAACAAAAGTTGTACAAATGAAATCATTTGTACAATTCCTTCTCTATAGATACGAAGTTGTAAACTCATATCTATTTATCAAATATACAATTAAATTCCTTATTGATGGGAACATTCATCATAACATAGTAGCAAATAGTTTTAGACCACTTGCTTGGTTTTAAAATAGTGTTTCTTGCTTTTCTAAATGAATTGTACACAACTTTAAAATTTCAACAAAATTGATCAAATTATTTATGTGGAATTTTTTCAAAAAGACAGTGAAAAGCAAAGGTTCTTTGTTAAATGATTTGAGTTAATTCATGTAAATCAGCAACATTTAAAATTTTATAAAGTGCTATGGAAATGCTCATAACGAATCTAAATTTTTACAAAAATTTAAGTTAAAAGATTCAAGCAAGCTTTTCATAAGAAATTTTTTAGTTACGAAGAAATTTTTCACGACCCTTAAATTCCGAACGTGACACACAAAATTAGAAGAAAGTAATGAAATTAAAATTAAATATATTAAATACTATAATCTTGAATAGAGCTATTTACTTTTTCCTTCATTATTTTAACACTTTTTTTCACTTTTATATAAAAATATGAAGTCAACTCAACAGAAAACTTTAACATTTCACGTTTTATCAAATTAAAATTAGTGGAAAATATTCTATTCTCTGAAATTTAGACTTCAGCGAAGATTAAAGTGAATTTTCATTTAACTAAACGAAGTAATTTATTTTGCAAAATGGCGGCGGTAGTCTCCAGTGTAATCTAATGATAACAATGAGAGAGGGTACGTGACTGAAATAGTTAACGCGAAAAAGATTAGCGACTGTAATTTCGGGAATCCCTGAAAGAGTGTTTTTTTAAGGTGCAGTTGGACCTACGGGACTTGACACTTTGATTAAATCAATTAACTGATGGAAGGGTTAAGATTAGGATAATAATACTTTGAATGCGATGAAAGGATCCCTTAGAAATTTTAGATTACTGTTTTGTTTACTTGATTTTTCATGTGGAAGAATTTGTAGTCAACTGTTGCTGCTATGAACCCATTTCTTTTTACTTTATATCAGCACTGAATTTATTTTGT
The DNA here is from genome assembly GCA_026290005.1 of Latrodectus geometricus. NCBI lineage: Eukaryota > Metazoa > Arthropoda > Arachnida > Araneae > Theridiidae > Latrodectus > Latrodectus geometricus. The sequence goes on from JAPDSC010106750.1 coordinate 10,838, forward strand.
GTATCATCTGTGAAAGTAAATCAATTATAAAAGTCTTTTCAAAGTTTTATTAGAGTTTCAAATGAATTTTTTAATCGTTATAATATATGTGTATAAGAGATATTAAAATTTTAAATTACCATAAATGTAAGAATGCAAATAAAATTTGGAATAAAAATTAAAATTTGTTATATTATTATGAAACAATGTGTTCATTTAAATTAAAGAAAAGGATGTAAAAAATAAAATTTGCCAAAAAATATGGAAAAGAAATTGAAAAGTCTGATGGAATAAAAAAAAATCATTAGCATTTTTCCTTACTAAAAGAAATGCAATTGGGTAAAAAATGTATTTTGAAAAGTTGCAAACAATGTAAAATGAATAGTTGCTAAACAGTGATTGTTCATTATTTGATTTAGAGCTCGCTTGTTAGTGAATTAGCTTAAAAACATTTCAAATCAGAGCTCAATATTCTTTTAAGGGTGATGGTGCAGATGAAAAAAGCACGTTCTATTTCCATGAAGTTCCCATATGAATAAAAAATTTTTTATTTAGGTTCAAATTTAATGAAATACTTATTTTTATATTTAATTAATTTAAGAAATATATTTCTTTCAATGCGTCAAAATAAGTTTTAAACAATCTAGGTATTTTTTTTAAATTAAGATATATGTGATGGATGCCTAAATAGCAGAGAATTTACTTCAGGTAAATCATATTTGAAGAGATTTAATGATATAAATAAGTTATTGCAAAGGAAATATCACTTTACAAGTCAAGTAAGGGATAAAAGACCCTTAGAAACTAAGAAGTTTTAATTATTGATTTTAAAACACCAAAAAAATACGGTATTGATATTTTTTACATAATATTTAATTAATGTATAGTTAAAATATTTAATGATCTGAAAATAATTTGAATTAGAAGTGTTTATTTTCATGAACATTCTCTCTCTCTCTTTTTATACGCATTCAGAGCATATACAAATATTTTCACCAAGATTATTAAACATTGAATGTCATAATGATATCAACAGATGATGTGATGCTAATGTCTGTGATGTGAGATACTATTAAACAGAGAAAGTTTAATTTTAAAAAATAAATTGAAACATCAAACACTCTAACAGTTCTCGAAATTTGTTTAAAACATTATTTAACAGTAGATTTCAGATGATTACTTTTTATTCTGCTTGATAAAGTTAATTTCAGATGGGTTTAGTTAAAAATGAAAGATATTTTCATGTATAATAAGACATTTTTCACCTTAACTATCACTAGGAATATTCCACAGATCATATAACTATTGATATATTTCCAAGTAAAACAATCCGATGAAATGTGGTGATATATTTTTGTTCAGAAATTAATTAAATGTTTGCGATGTTAACTTGCATGATAATATAAGAGCAAACGTTCATATACCGCAGATAAAATGGAAATGAAATAATATACAATATTTATACACACACAGATAATTGTGAGATCTTAATTCTTCATCTATAACACGTAATGAAAATTCAATAATGTTAAGGTAATTTTAATTTTAAAAGCATTTGTAAGCAAGGAAAAAATTTATCACTCATGCATCAAGAAGATTTTAAAATATACGAAGTTGTCGGAGATATGAGTTATTTTCTATTTCTGTCTTTTAAAAACTAGTCGTAGCAATAATATGCTAATTATGGTTATATGCAATATAAATATTATTTTGCATATTACCAAAAACTTTATATTTAAATTCCTCATAAAATAGTGTCATAATTTCTTTATCTTTCCCTCTGTCATTCAAATTATATTTAATAGATGTTTCTACCTGACTATCATAGAAACAATAATTTTTTGGGATCCAAAATTGATCATCATATTTAACATTAACTTTGATGACTTAATGCAGTTTTCTTCATCTAAAATTATTCTCCAATACAATATTTTATTTTCTTTACCCTAATACTTTAGGCATTCTTCGTACGGTGTAATTTTTAAAATTTAAATTTCGACTTTTTTTAACATTGATTTTATTTTTTAGTAAGCGTAATTGTTTTATTAGAAAATGTAGATTTAGAAATTCAGTATGTTAAATTTAGAGAATGTAATAGTTGCAAGGATATAATTACATCATTAGTAAAGGAAGACAAATAATTTGTACTCAATATATTACAGTTTTCTTAGATAAAACTTTGATCAAAGCATTAAAAATCAAGATGAATGAAATATTTTATAATCTGTCACAGGATTATATACTTAGTTATTTGAGCTGATGAGTTGTGCCACAGAACAGAGCATTTTTTACTTAGGCTTCCACAAATTTTTATGACCATTTGAATAAATAACTATATTTCAAACAAAAAGTGGAAATGAAATCCATATCCGTTCCTAGTAATGTTTTCTCATAAAGCATTAATAACTGGCAAATACTTTTCTTAATTTTTCCTTATAATTGTTACAGTTACAATTTAATTAGCTGAAAATATTTTTTTATTGAAAATATTTGAAATACTTGGTAACTAACATGGTAAAATATTTTTGAATAGCAAAATACTTATGGACATACATAGATAAGTTTTAATAACAAGTTTATTTTGCAAAGAGAGTTCGAAATACCTTACTTTCAACATAAAAATTTATTATCTTCTATTGCAACTTATAAAAATTTAGAAATATACCAATTACTATATTTATAACATAATTGTATTTATTATTTCATAAATAGCGTTAGAAATAGCGAAAAAAGTGCTAAGTGAATCTTTGTGTCATTCCTGATATTGTAGGTATTTTAAACAATATTATGTCTTAATCAATCTATCGTCCCAATAGTTCTAATTTAAAGGATTAAAGCATTTAAAATGTAAAAGATGAGTTAAGACTCTGAATTTCTTTTACCAATAATTAAAGTGTATTTAAAAAAACAATAGCATCGATAAAGATTTGGTGATGTTTTTATATCAGCAGATGGAATTACAAATAAATTTTTCTTAAAACATGAAAGTTATAAAAAAATGACTTAAATCACAAAAAATAAACTTGATCGATCAAATCACTATTGAGAAAAATAATTGTGTGTTGGCGTCATTTCTATTTCCTCCAGCAAAACTGACATTTTTCTTTTGTTTCCGACATTTTTCCACCTTTCTTCCGATAATTTTATGGTCATTTTCAGGCAATTCTGGCAGTGAAACGGAAATTTCTTAAGAAATATAAAGAGAAATTCTTTTTTTTTTCCCTGCTATGATTAGAGACTAAGAACGTGCACAGAGTATCGAGCAGATATCAATGGCAAGTGGACATAGTCGAAAAAGTAAAGAATTAAAAGTGCTTTTGGAAAATTATTTTAAGGGGAAAAATTAGTCCGAAATGTGGAAAAATGTGGAAAAAATTCCATTCTCAAGAGAAATGTGAGATCATATTTTACAAAATGCAAAATGATGTGAGATTATATTTACAAAATACAGCTAAAATTTTCAAATGAAATGAAACATTAAAAACGTTGCACTAAGTAATATATTTATTTTCGACAGTTTCTGTGAACTATCTATTTACTCCATTGTAGCATTGGTATTTATAATATTCTTAAAATGACTGATTAAAATTCTCTAGCATGAATTATATTTTAGAACATAAAAGTTTCAAAAGTACACTTCTAATTTTTGCATTCATAAAATCTTGAGAAGATAAAAATTAACTGCTCTTTAATATTGTCTGATAGCTTCTCGTACTTCATTTTCGTTGACTTTGTTTAATCTTTAAATTTTCTACAATGTGCCTTTAATTGAGCGCTTGCGTTTAAGATCAGTGTCTCTCCATATACTTTAATAATTATATTTTCTTCAAATGTTTATGCTATTGAAGATTGCTTAATAATTTTAAAACTTTGGAGAAAAATACATTTTAGGTATTTATTATGAAATTGCACAGAAATTTTATGAAACTTGTCTTTTAAGTTTCGTAACGTCAGTATCTGTTTTTGTCCAAAAAGTCTTTCTCTCGGAGTGGTGTTACAATTAAATTAAGTATTAATTCTTATAAAGAAAAGAATATATCACAATAATAAAAATCAGGACAGTAAACAGAACTAATATTATTTGAATTTATCTACATTTAAAGTTTTCTTTTTCATAATTTGTTGAAACAGATCAAGAAAGTTCTTATATTATATATTCCATTCAACAAGTGAAAAATAGCATTTTACTTCAGTAGTTAGTCAAAGATATTTGTCCATGCAAAAATGTTTTAATAATGTATTATATTAAACAATTTTATTTGATTTATAATTAAATTAAAAATATTAATTATTATGGTCTCATGACACAATAGGTTTAAATGTTTAAAAAATTTCATTCAGTAACATTTAAAATAAAAAAATTCTACAACTAAAATACTGAATATTTCTAACTTGAATGATAAAAATAAGAATAATATTTTATTCTGTTAAATACTTATAGTTCACAAAAATAGTTTTAAAAAGAAACTGTTTCGTTTAGTTTTATAGAAAGGCAAAAGACTTAAATAAATTTACTTTTATATTTATAATTAATATAAGAAAATGAAAATATATATATGTTCTGAAAATAGAAGAAAAATGGAAGACAAAGGTATGTTTCATTTCAGTAAATTATTTTTCTATATTTTTTTAAGGAATTTTTTCTCAACATAATGGGATATCTTAATTTTAAGGAAATAATTTCATTTGTATTTCAGCATGATTATAATTACTTGTAGTTGCTACTTTTGAAATTTGATAATTGTCTAGTTTTAAAATAAGAATAATCAACTTACATAAATTTCATTCAGAATTACATATTTCATAACAACTAAAATTATATGTAATAAAATTAAAATAATGTCAATTATTATTATTTTTAATGTGACTTTAATATAAATATAATAATTCATGACTGTGACATGAATCGTATGATTTTGAAATCAAAAATTTTAAAGGAATTTAATTTTACTACATATGTAAGTAAGACAAAAAACAGAAAAAAATCATTTGAAATTATTGTCTTAATTTAAATACGTAAAAAATGTTTAGGAAAATAATTACTCTAAATCAATAGGAAAACATTTAAAATATCATCAGAAAAAAATGAAATATTAATACACCAAAAAAGATTCCAGAGAATGTATCCATATATCTTAATCATATCTTTTTTTTAAAAAAAGTTTCTTTTCCAAATCGATTAAACATTTTAATAAGAATCTAACAACTTCATTTTAATTCCAACTGAGAATATATACACAAAAATATTTTTTGCTTCATACGAACGATAAATCATTCAAGATTCACTTCAAACCGTAATCTCCAATATTTCAACGTTTAGAATTCGGTTGATTATAATACAGAACTGTATTTTTTTACTCTGACTAGAAACAGGAGAAAAAAATCTTTCTTCGATACTGTCTAACTTTTCTTGTGAAGACAAACAAAAATAGCGAGGGTTTATGGACAAGCTGATATATCATCTAAAGCTAAGCAAGGCAAACATTCATCAATTAAGCCTTGTATGAGGAATTATTTATCACCGGCCTTGCCATCAATTATGTCTGTCAGGAGAGGTTTTTGTTGCATTTATTGACGTCTTTTCATAATTTCTATCATTAAGCTTTTGTTTCACTTTTCCTTGCCATCGAATATGATATCGGAATGGACAACATCGTAGAAATAAATGGTTTTGAAAATCTTCCGTGAATTTTTAGGAGAAAAGTTTTGTAAATTAATTCTGGAAATATCAACTAAATGAAAACCATATATTATTCTTGTCCTATTCCTAATCAAATGAGATTACTATGTGTTTCATCTGACATTTCCTGCATCATATTATTAAATTTAATATTTTAAGGCTGTTTTTTTTTTGCAAGAATTTTTGCAAGAACTTCATGTTTATGTATTGAAAAAAAATCAGCACTAAAAAATTCTTATCAAATAATTGAGTATAAGAAACGCTTTTATATAAATAATTATCTTTCTTTCCATAACATATTTTTATCAGATGTAAAATTTCATAATTTATAAAATATCATTCATTACCGAAAATTATTTATTTTCAAAATTACTAATTTAGTTCGAAATAAGTTATAGATTAAAATCTACAGTAATATATAAGCAATATGTAAAGATTCGAAAACTGCTTAGAACAAAAACTAAATTTAATAAAATAATATGAAAATCTTTATTGTTTGTTTCTATTTTAATAATATTCCGACGTGTAAACTCTTTGACATCTGAAATGCTATTGCATTATAAGCACAACTATAACTCATTTTGGTCTATGCATACTGATTTACTTTATATTCAACATTAAAAATTATATATTTTTAATTATAAAATTGAAAATGTATTATACTTTCCTAATTATTTATTAAGTTATAAAAATTAAGAGATAAAACAATTGTTTTTTTCTTAATTTTACTCTGGTTAGACTAAATTCTTAATGTAAACATGATTTTTAGAAAAATTCATTTATGAATCTTTAATTAACAAAAACATGGAAAAACTTGCATATTGTGACTTATTCATTGATTCTTATTTTTTTATTGAAAAGAATTAAATTGTTTTTTCCAAACGATATAATTGAATAACTCCGAATTATGGTAGTAATTAAGTAAAGCCATTCATTTCGAAACACAGAATGTTTATTTGCCATCTAGTATTATTTAATCTCCCCCTTATGATCATTTTGGCTTCCTCTTATCATCTTATGATCATAAATATATCTTTGATTAGATAAATAGTTTTAACTTGATTTTGAACTACTTCATACATCGATCCCTAGGATAGGAATCGAATCCAAAAGCCTTAAAACTAAATGCTAGAGTTCTTATCATTAATCTTCCAGACATGCTATTATCATTAGAATCAAAAGAAGTTGAATTATAAGACTTGTTATAAACATTTTTTCTTATTGTTTCTCATGAATGCTTATTCCTCTCAATTGGATTTGTTGTTATTTTGATGAATGATTACAATTATTAAGGATCTTCAATAACATAATGTACAGGAAAATAATAATGGTTTAATTTTCCAAACTCTTCAAAAATACTAGTTAAAATTAATAAGTATTTAGTAATCGGCTAAGCAATGGAATTTTATTTGACAGAAAAAAGCACATTAAAAAATTGTATAAAGAATATGCTTATTAAAACATAACAAGCATGTTCAAAAGTAATATATTTTATCAAGTAGGTGTTCCAGAGGATCGAAAAATACCAGATATTATTTGCAGGGAAAAATCATAGTAAAAGAAAACAGGTGCTGGTTTCAATCTATCTCTAACCGAAAAACTGTAAAAAATTCTATTTGTGATAATATTGCCAAGAAATTGATAAGCAGGAAATTGAATAAGTTACAGAGATTTGCTTATGAAATTCCTGTCTGCTTTTAACCATTTACTATATATAATTGAAAATATGAAACACTGCGAAATAAATTAGAATGACTGAGTGTTGATGCTATGGATGTCTGTTGCAATGTATGTTTTCAAATATGCTATAATTTTACAAGCAGATTAAATAACCAAGTATTTTTGAATATCACGTAGTTGAGAGTTGTTAGCATTTTAGGAGATTTGGAAAACAAATACTGGAAAATTTCTAACTGGTAGATTTGCCATTTCCAAAAGAGTGATTCAGCAGTTATCTCACTGATTTTACAAGCCATTTTGAAAGAACATTAGTTTACACGAAAATTGTACAATCCATATTCCTATGCTGTTGTTAATGCTGGAAGGAGTTGGTTGTATAAAACAGATTAATTTAATTCTCCATTTCTCTTACAGTTTACGTGATTTGAAGGGGTGATGAGTGCTATCACAAATACATCTAACTGTTACCTCCTGATTTTCAAAGAGTCACTGGCTGTGACTTTTTGAAAATGAGAAGTTAATAAAAAGATGTTTAAAAACTAACTGAATCTTGAAATTGAAAATGGTCTTTTCACAAAATATGCGTTGTTTTCCCGCCTTCCGAGCAAGAAATTGAAAACGAAAATTTTGCTTATAAATATAAGCAAAATTTTGAAATCTTTAAAAGAAAATTTTTTTGAATAAAAAGAATATCGAATACATTCTTTGCAAGACATTCTTTAAAACGATGAACTGAGAGAAGTCTAAAGTTCGAGTGAATTCATGTGCCTTGTATGTTTGCACATTCATAATACACAAATTGATGCTTTCTACGCTGCTATACACACATTTTCTTTTCACATCGAAATAAATATTTCAAGCCCATTTCTGCATTTTATGTCAAATACACTGATATTCTAATACATCGATCATAAGTTTCTTATTCTTTTATATTACGATAGCGTATATGAGAACATGGTCGCCTACCTATGTGGCGCAAGAACTTTGTTAAACAAATTTTAGATGTAAAGTAACTATGGAAACTATATACTATGGATTCTTTTTATTGCAAATAAAAAGGGGTTATTACATCTTCTATAAATTGATTAACATTCTGTATTAGCTTCTATTAATTAATTTATTTTGTAAAATTCAATCTTTAACCCTTCTTTGCATGATTTTTTCTTTATTGGTGAAATAAATCAAGTTGATATAATTCATGTTCAAATAATATATATGATATAATTCATGTTTATTTTTTACAGCTATGTTTCTTTTTATGCAATGGACATTAAAAAGGTATCCAAACACGATCAACTTAAAATGAACTTGTTCTTTTATATAATTTTTGGGCATTATAGGTTATGATGGAAATTTCCACCATTATGCAAAGAAGGGTTAAAATATTGAACCAATAAAAGGGCCCTTTGTTTAAATATTTGATTGATAAATATTGATAAATTTTTGATTTTTTTCATCAAGCTCTCAAAAGTACGTCTATTCTGATAAAGTCTGATAAGTACTTTGTCTATTGTGATAAAGTCTGATAAGTACTTTGTCTATTCTGATAAAGTCTGATAAGTACTTTGTCTATTCTGATAAAGTCTGATAAGTACTAAGTACTACTATCAGAATAGACGTTTATGAGAACAGACGTACGTACGTCTGTTCTCAAAAACGTCTATTCTGATAAAATTTTGGATTATTCTGATCCGTTATTCTTTTTTTCGTGTTTTTGGAAGTGAAACTTTAATTATAATCACCACGCGGATTATATTAAATTACATTTTATTTAAATAAACTGCAATGTGGTACGCTTTTTTAAATAGAAGAAAAAGATAGTTCACAAAAAATCATAGTTTTGAAAAAACAGTGTTCAATTGTTAATTTTTTTCCCTAAAAAGCTTCATAATTTTTAGTTTATTGACAGCTATTAGTTAAATGTTAAAACCCTTATACTTTTTAAAAACAATAATTTTGAGAATATAAAATAATTTAGATATAATTGTGATGTATAATGCTCACAATGAATTTATAGTTATTTTTCAATAATTCTTGGTAACAATTAAAAAATGCCTTATAAATTTTTATTTTACATGCTTTGATTACCTTTATTTTGAAATAAAATTTATATTTCTATCTCCTTGGTATATTTGTAGCATTTTAAAAATGGATTTGTGGTACCAATTTGTAACAATCCAAAATCCTTGAATGATTTCGCGTTGATATTTGACCAGGATTTATTTTAAAATTTCAAAATATAAGTTTTTGACATTTTTAGTATTACAAAAGAATTAGTTTTTGACATTTTTAGTATTTCTTTTTATTTTTAATTTACTTTCATATTCAAAATTAGTAACTGTCATTAAATCCCATAAGAACAACTCAAAATATTTTTAACCACATTTAGAATAAATGTTTTTTATTTCGTATAATATATTGTTTGTATTTTAAAAAAATTATTCGGGTTCATTCAAATTCAGTTAATAAGATAGAAAAGCTATAATGCTCATAATTTATGACTTGTATCTCTTATCATATAAACAAAACAACTTTATAAATAAAATAGCTAAATATTTTTAATAATGTACAAAATATTATATCTTTTATAAAATGTAGTATTTATTAAACATTAAGGTTTTGATTAATTTTTAATATTGAAAACCTTCATTATTTTATAATATTCAGTGTACACGAGGAATACAGTCTCATTAGACAGAATTTTCGGTTGAGTACCAAACTACACCACTTCATTGTACCTAACTTATTTCCCCTTCCTCCAAGTGTTATTCAATACTTAAAAGTTCACTTCCCAGAGCACGCGGGGGGATTGGAAAAACCCTAGTGCATGGACTCACTAATCTATAGATCTTTTGTTAGCGGCAGGAATTCATCTGGGAGGGGTTACGTATCACTCTACAGCTTTAAGGGTATAAAAAGGATGTTTACTTTGGATATTTTACTAGTAAATTTTTTCATATTTTTTAATGTAAAATCTGAATGACAGTTTTGCTAATTTTATATTTTGTGGAGTACTCAGTTATTATTTTCTCTATTTTTTAGTGCAGAAGGGAAATGAAGCTGAAATAATAAATTCCTTTATTGTTCTCTTCTCTCTCTAAAAAAAAAAAAAAAAAAAAAAAAAAAAAAAACAGTAGCGAATGATATGGACCCTATAAGAGATGGAACAAAAAAATATTTAAAAAAATTGTAAAAAAATAAACCTCTCATTTAAAAGTTAAAAAAGATGCCTATTTTAATTTGTTTTTTGTGCAATTTGTATAAGTTCATTCTTATAAGGTGGCAGTATATTATTTAATTCATTAATTATGTGTTATAGAGCTAAGAAAGACTAAATATGTACATAACGGACAATTTATTCAAATCTAAAGTCAAATACAAGTTATGAAAACGTAATAAGTAAATTTTGGAAAATTCTACGAGTCTAATTTATATTTACAAATGATTTTATATATTGAATTAAATATGTAAATACATTGAAAACTTTACACTCAGTTTTTACTAAGTGATAAAATCAATGTAATATGAAAATTAATTTTCAGATTTTCTTAGAATTTTCTTCTTTAAATTTCTTTAACATACAGCATTTAAGGCGCAAAATTTTTATTTACCTATTTAAATATAATTTTATTTAATTTTAATTATGAAAATCTGTCAATTAACATTATTCTGTTTAAAAAAAAATTTATTTATTTTTGAATATGTATATATTTCTTATTGATAAGTAAACAATATTATTAATAATAAAGTTAAAAATATGAATAATCAAAAATTTTAAAAAATATAACTTTATTTCAATTGATTCACATATTGTTTGTATCATAAAAGAAAAGCAATAAAACGTAGTATTATAGCATCGATCCTCTGTAAAAATGTATCGCCCTGATAATTTTTCTCTGAGGTTATTTTCAAGTGCAACTTTGGTTTGTTAGGATATTTGGAGCATTTAAGTTCTCGCCCAAACAATATAGTCTTAGGGATTTTCTTTGGTTTTTCCCTAATTAGACACCGAGAAGGTTGCTATTGGATTAGGCGGTCGCCGGAGGAACAGACGAAACTGGCGGCACAAACACAGTGACTGCACAACTCCAATTAGAGAGAGATCATGACCGTGACCCCTCCAGGGGTCTCTCATAGACCCTTGTTCCCAAATCCCCGGAGACTGAGTGGATTCTCTCTTTCTGTTCCATGCACTCTGGTGGTGCTGTTCAATGTAAAGGCCTTGATATGGATTCCCCAAAGCTTTTTAGTTGTAGTGACATACTTTTAGATTATAGATAATGGATTGTATAAAAATGTTTTAATGTCTATAAAAACATGCAAAAACTATAAATTTGTACGAGATTTCTGTAAGGCAAGAGATAACATTATGATTTACGAGATGAAGATGTGGTTTTTGTTAGCGCTTCCGTGTTGAAAAACTATGCTATGATTGTGTACAAATCTGTTTAAAAAACTCAATTCGATTATTCGTATATAATAATATATAATTTTTATCAAGGTAGATAATAAAATTTAAGCAAATATTTTTTCTATTTACTCAATAATGTGATTTTTTATTAGAATTTATGAGAAGAATGATTAAGGCATTTAATATTCTTAAGGATTTACAGCTTTAAGCAAAGAATTACAGTGTTTCAGATGTCTTCAATACTATATAGTAATACAATCATCATATAGTATCATATTAATCCTCTATAATCATAGATAGTAAAATTTACATAAAATCAAATGTTTTCAAGAAGGAATTTATCACGACAATTATTCACTTAAAAAATAATTGATTGGGCAAGAAAATGTTTTAATAAATTATAAACTAATGAATGTACATTGAATTTTAGATACTTTTATTTTAGGTTATAAAATATTTCCAAGTATATGACCACAAAACAAAGTTTCAAAGAAGACATTTACATAAAGTATATTTATAAATATATTTATATATAAATAATATGTTTAAATTTTAATTTAACTTTTTTACAGGACTTTTAATCGTATTCCCATGTATAAAATGGATGGGAGGGGGAGCTTCGTAAATTCCGAAGCATTCACATGAATTGATGTGTATACAAAATATATAATCAATTCAATATTTTACATTTCAACGGGGTGTGTGATCAAATCTGAAAACTTTCACTTTAAAAGGGCTCTGCAGAGAAATATTATAGTTGTTATAGGGAAAATTATAAACATAAATATATTCAAAATTGGAAATTTTATTGCAAAAAAGAAAAAAAAAACATTTACATGAGGAAAAAATTTTGAGCTATTATATAATTCCTTTACATAGCATACAATTTCATATAATGAGAATTTTAATAAATAAAATCCTAATTTTTTTTAAAATAATTTAATTTTAGATGATATAAATATATGTGTGTCTGCGTATGTTCATTTTTTCTTCACAGTAAAGAGTGCGAAGATTAGATCTTAAGTGTTAGTGAATCGATTGAAAATGAGAGTTTCTCTCTAAAATCTTTTTGGCATGGTAATTTTTCTGCTATCTTCTTAAACAGTCCTCATGATGATACATGTTTCGCAATATTAAATATAAATTAATTTAATAGTATTATCTATTTAATAAATAATATTAATGATCTTTATTATTACTTAAAATTTGGAAATCATATTGTATTTCCAATGAAATTACCATAAATTATTTAACAATCTCCTGGGAAATGAAGCAATAAAATTTTATTTTAAATTACTTAAGTAATATGCTAATAAGTTACAAAATGATTAATCGAATTTCTTTGAAATCTATTATTTGTACTAATATAAATGGTTAAAATTGTTTTCAAACATTATTCATTATCATACTTTCAAACATTATACGAGGTGAAAAGCATATCAGGAAAAAATTTTAGCATTTTGAAATTTACATAATTATGTTCTTTTTATTGATCCACATGGTATTTATCAAATGTGAAAGTATAAACGCTTGAAATGATATTATCTACTATTTTTTAATTAATGATCTGTTTTTATTAATATTAAATTAAAGTAATACTTTTAGAGGTTTAAATGTATTTTTATACAGAGCAAATTTTACTGTCATAAATAAATAGAAGACTGGAATGTTTCAAAATTCGAATTTTACTTTATAATAAAACAAAATTCATATAAACATATTTTTACAATTTGTCTTTCTCGCAAATAAATAAATAAATAAATAAATAAATAAATAAATAATAAATAAAAATAAATAATAATAATAATAAATAAATAAAAAAATTGGTTCTAATTCTTACACTCTGCTTTAAATAATTTGTAATTTATTTTATTGTAATTTATCATAATTTAGTTGTAAAACAATTATATTAAAATTAGTGATAACTAATCAAGTTTTTTATCCGACTAAAAAATAAAATTTTTTATAATGTAGTATTTCCTTAAATATTCATAAGCTAAATTTAGTAGTATTTTAATGTAGAAATTAAAACGTCAAAAGTAGTTTTAGTGATCATATAAAATTAATATCTTGATATAAATGCTTAAGAACCAGCGGCTATGTAACTTCACGTCACTTTCTTAAGATCAGCTAAGAGAAATATCACTTATGCGGTGAGTGATTAAGATTAGAAGAACACATTCTCTCATACTGAGTTGCTGATGTTCGTGAGTTGGGGACATGCCCACGTTTACTCACTTCTAAAGGCCTTCCCCTGATGTACCCTGGATGTAAATAGGTGCGTGCTAGTTGAGGTGTGACTTCGTCACTTGAGTGATTCAAAACTAGGATGTGCTTGGTGAGTATTCGAAAGTAGATAAACTTAGGGTCCCACCCGTGTTTTACCCTCACTGTTATGTATGTATGCATAAATATTCAAAATTATATATAGTATTTGAAGTTATATGAATATCACATTATCAAGCTTACATATTATTCCTGTAGAAAAACGTCTAAAGCTTTAAATAAAATAAATGAATTATAGCCGTATATAATCGTCATGTAAAATATATAAGCATAAAACTTTTATAATAGTATATTTATACATTTTTAAACTGTGTTAGATTGTTAAATTTATTGTAACAATTTAACAATAATATTTGAGTTCAATTGAGATACGGAAAAGTTATCTTAATTATTCAATAAGTCAACTTTTTCTTATATTAATGAAATTTTTAGTTCACAAATCTATGGTCAAAAATGCTTTGCGATGTCGAAAACTCATTTGCATATGTGCTTTGACAGAATTTGTGGGCAAAAGTAATAATTTATTTATTTCTAAAGAAATGAGTACTTTATGAATTAAAGATTATTAATTGAAGATTTATTTTTAAAATATTCGTTAAAAAGTTTTATATTTTATTGTTAATAATAAAATTTTACAAAAATTTGCTATTCAGAGAGACTATATGCCATAGCTATAATCTCTAAGTAAGCATTTCATAATGATAACAAACGATTAAACTGTGTTTCATTAATTATTTTAAAAATTCTACATGATTGAAATGGAATAAATATTTGAAAATTTGAATTTTTAATAATTTAAACTTTGTCAATACTCAATTCAAATTTAACATAAGGATGTTCAACTGTACATTGTAAGTTAAAGCAAATATAATATCATGAGTTCTTTTAATGAGTTTTATAAATATGTAATATTTGTTTATCAGTCAGTAATATAGGATAGTGCTTTAATTATATAACATATATAGTGAAAAATTAATATTTCTCATTATATATGAGATCCTTTACATTTTATTTTCCTTTTATTTCTAAGATATTTAGAAAATATTCAATTTTGTGTGATAGTTTAATAAAAGAATTGAAATCACTCGTACAAATTAGAGTTTTTATAAAATTTAATCTCCAAATTGATATGATTAATTTTAGGATATCTATTTTTCTTTTTGGTGATACAGATGTAGTAAAGTACATTATTTTGGGAATTTCCTCGAAACTGAAACTACTTATAAAGTTTATTTCTGCCTTTATCTTATTTATCTACAGATAAAAAAAGAGGAAATCTACTACAGACCTATTTGTCTGTAATAGTTTCAAAGAAAACGGGAAAAAGTGTAGACTTAGGAAGTTTTACTGAATATTTTATCAAACCTTAATAAATTACTCCCCGCTAGAAAGCCGTGTAATGCTTATATGACACTGGGGACATGTTTCTATGGGGGGAATAAACATTAAAATTCTTCCAAGTAGAATCACCATCTGTGAAGATATACGCCTTAGAGCAATATTTTTTTCATGTCCCTCGTCAGAGCCTCAATATACATTTAGGAGGCTGCATGCCCAACTGGTCCTATTAATTTCACTTACTCAGCTTTTACAACACAAATCCATATCTTTGACGCCTTAGTCTCTTCAGCAGTCAAACTATCAGCAGTGTTTCATTCGCGACAAGTGCCTGCTACCCAACCGCAGAACATCAAAAATATACAAGTATCATTTTCAAAAAAGTCATTTAAAAGATGCGGTCCATTTTTTTTCTTCGTTTTCTTATTTTTTCTTATCCAAAAGCTTCTTCTTTTTTTTTAAAAAAAAATCTGCGTTATAGATTCTTGGAAAAGCTTTCCGTTTTAACTTTTACTTTCAAGATTTTTTCCCTTAGTAATAAGCTTGCTTTCACTCTTCAACATCGTTTTCTTAGTTCTCTATAAAGGCAACATCAGTAGATAGTTTTTCCTTTCTTGCTATTTTTGCAGTTGTAGGAAAAAATAGTGTACTGTAATGTCTTGAGAGACTTGTACTCAAGAGACTCTTTCTTGGACTTTGAAAGCAGACAATACTTTACCAGATAAGCGCGAAAAAAGGTGTTCAGGGCCTCTGTGTGTAGCTTAGTTTCTTTATTCTTATTCAGCTTACGTCTCTTTATAGACTTTAAATAAAAAAACAATACTTCGATTATTTGCAATACACACAACTTTTATAATGATTATTTACTCAATATTATATTTTTATTCAATAATGTATATTCGTAACTAATTTAAAGTTACGAAACTCATTTTGATTATAAAATATCATATAATAAAGGATTTATATTTAACTTTAATACCTAAAGTATCTTTTTGTTTTTAAGAAATTCACTACTTACACAACTGATCGAAAAAATAAAGATATTGATTATTTGTTTTTTTCTTTTCAAATTGGGTAAAACAGAATTATCAGTTTACTTTATCATGAATTTTAGACATTTGAATAATAAAATCCTCTTATAATATAATCAAGTATTAAATATTATTAAATAATTTATCATTATTAAATTTCGATCACACTAGGTAAATTTGAAGCTAAATTGAAAACGTTGTATAATATTTTATATTGTAAGCATTTAGTTTGATTAGAACCATAAATTACCTTAAATAATAATTAAAAATTAATTACCTCTGTAAGAAAGACACTATAAGAAAGACTGTGTGTTTAATGATAAAACTCTATCATTTCAATCTTTCAAAATTAGCTTCTATAGTTTGAAATAAATTTAAAGAATAATCTGTTCCAGAATTTTAAGAAATTCTATAGCAAATAAATTATAAAAAATGGTTACAGTTAAATTTTAATTCCATAAGCAACTATATATTTAAAAAAAGCGAATTCTGACTTACAAAACATTTTGAAATTATTCTCTATTTTTCGATTTGCGTGCAAGAGTTCTCATAATTCTCATAACAAATAATAAAAGAAGTATTAATCTAGAATAACGACTCCACCAAGGAAATATTGTGTCTCAGAATCGACTAATTTTTATTGCCCATTAGTATTCCTCATCTCGCCATGATATAGAAACCAAAAGAAGTTTCAGTTTTTAACTAGAGCCATAATTAATATAAATCACCTCATCACATGCTAATATTCTTCCTGCGTTTAATTAATTGCTACACAAATTAATAATTCAAGCAGATTAAAAACATCTTAGGAATGTCAAAATAAAAGCGGTGTAAGTCATCAAGTGCCACACTTTTCATTACAGACGAGGATTTTGTGATTGTTAAAGTAATATTTTTTTATCATCAAGTACATTAAATGCACGTTAGTTGTTAGCAAAAAATAAAAACAAAAAATACTACAAACAGTATCGATTTGGACGCTAATATATAACGTCTAAAATGCAGTTCATCTATCAGCAAATTTATAAACAGAAATTTAATTTTGCTTAGAGTTTTCAAATGTATTTTAAATTCTGTATTATTAACAAAAAAATTACCCTTTTTTGGCAAATATAGAACTAAACTTTAATTTGTTAAAAATGTAAATCTACGTAACTGGCAGAATAAATATTATCCGTGGCTACATATTAATATATTTAAATAGTGAAAAAAATATACAAAATATCTGTTTTTTAAATTTTTTTCATAATAACATAATTATAGTTTTGCGTAATTTTTCAAAATATCATTAAATAAAAATTGGCATTAAATAAAATAATATTCACTAATAAATATAATAAATTATGTAGAATTATAAGCAAATTTTTAATCATTGATTTTATCATAAATAAAAATAAAACATAAAATTAAATTGTTCAGGTTACTTATAAAATGCATTATTTGAATGATATTTCTTGAAGAATTATGAATATTTTCTTAATCTTTGAAATTTCACTTTGTTTTAAAACTTGCAAATGGGATTTTGTTATAAATTAATTTTCTTAAAGTAATGGTATATTGGAATCAAAATTCATTTGATGACACAATCAAAACGTATAGCACATCAACAGACTGTAAAAATAAGTTAAGCATCAACCATAATTTCAATTTTAGGCTCTTTTAGAATACATAAAAGTTAGTTAGGATTTAGGGTAAACACAGTTTCATTTTTGTTCCAATAATATACTATTAAAATTAAAAAAAAAATTAAAAAAACAATGAAATACATTTTTTATATATGTGGCTTTTATATCTGAAATTTCTTTTCATTGATGTATATTTTAAATTCATTTGATTTATTTCAGAGATGTTTGATTAGCATAAACTATATAGGCTACTTAAATTAGTAATTGGCACAAAACTTTACTACAAACCAGCAAGAGATATTTTCAGAGATTCTTAACATAAGAAAAAGTAATAGTTTTTTATTTTTTAAAGTCATGGTGAAATCTTTTTTCTGCAGTTAATTATACTTAATATTTTTATTATTTGCATTTACTCATAAAAATATATTTATTTTGATTAGTGCATAACTCCTTATTTAATCTCATGTATTTCTTAAAAGTTATTTTAATGCTTTTTCTACAGTATTATACGGAAGTAAAATAACTTTTATGGTAAATTATTGTAACAGTTTAAAAACATTTTTCGAACATTCAAAATTATTAAGAATAGCATAAAATACATTCTTACAATTTATGTGTTTACTCAATAAATAAAGGAAATAGCAGGATTTATACTCCAAATGTAAGAAATTAACAAATCTTTATATCATCATATTAAATGTAGTAAAAGTATGTAATATATATATATATATATATATATATATCATGACAATTATGCAAAATAAGAAGTAAAATATTTATATATCTTAAAGTCATAAAATACTAAAATTAAAAGTGTCTATGTTATAAATCAATACATATATATAAGAAATATATAAAACTTTTCTTTGGTAAATAATATGCCCTCGTTATTGTTTTCCATTTATAGGTTTACTTAATTATTTTAAAGAAACTGTGTTCATAGAAGATGCAATTATTTACATTTATAGAATTATTAACGTTAACAATGATTTATCACACATACATTAGTAAGAATATTTTGTTAAATATTTTTTAAAAAGAATGAGTCCATTCATGAATCACTGTTTATTTTCATGAATCTATTATTTCATACCACTTTTGTACTCACCAATAAATATCGTTATCTCACTTTTTCCATTTTAGGAAAATTTTCCTAGCTTTTCCAAGAAAAGAAATATTTTCCCCTCATTTCTTCACTCAAACGCCAATGTTTGAAAAGAATTTGTAATTCAAATGGCGTCACTTTGAAGGCAATGGCTCAACCGCGACTAAATATTAATTATGCAAACGAAAACAGTTTTTAATCGCTTTAATGGCACACAAATGTAAACTTAATAGGTGGAAATTACCATTACAAACTTAATCTGATTATTGAAAGTTCAGAAACTTTTTTTCTTGGGTATTTGTGAAGTATTTTCTGCAGTATAGCGTGGAAAATGTTTGAACGTGTTGTAAATGGTGTGGAAAATGACCGAGGAAAAAAGGTATCAATTTTCGTAATTTATATCGAATCGTAATGTTAAAAATGTTGTTTTTCATTATTTGTTTTAAGGTCAATAACAGTGATGTGTAAAGTCGTTAGCTAATTCAATCATTTGAAATTTAATCTTATTTAGTCCAATTAAAGAAGAATAAAATTAGTATTTTTTATTTGAAAAGGGAATTTTATTTTCTTTGGATTTTTTTTCTCTAATTCTTTAGCTTTATAATTCTTTAAATAAATGAAAACAGAAAGTAAATAGAAATTTATTATTTTCAGTGACTTTCACTGAAAAGAATTTATTTTCTTTGTAATAAAACGAAAATATTTTACAAATGTTTTCATACATATTTCATTTAATTTTAAAAGAAACTATCTTCTACTTTTCAAACTACGAATATAAGTTGTTAATTTGAAGTAAAATACTAATTATATTCATTTTAGATTTAAATTCAAATCACGAAATATATACTTTTAAACATACTTTACAAGAAACTAAATCGTTTTTTATTTTTTGTAAAATAAATTTAAGTAAAGATTTAACCTAAATGTTTAAATTTCTATCATAAGAACGTATAATTATAGAAACTGCCCTTAACGTAAAGGAACTTGATATTTCATAATATTGCTACTATATTATATGTTAAAGCAAATACTTACTGTTGATTCAATAGAAAAAAATTCAAATTGCAATATATTTATGTATTGGGGACATTACACATTGAAAAATCAAAAAATGTTTTAATAAAATTGGGTGCACAGTTTCTTTACTTCGAAACCCAAATTGTGCAGACAAATTAAACACCTAATTAGATTCTGGAACTAGTAATTTTTATGCTTTGATATACCTTATTAAGAATATCTGCAACACGTTTATTAACTTACCAAAATTTTTAGGATTAAATCAATTTAGTCTCTTCTAACTGTAAAATTATTATCAATTTATCTATTCTTATATGGTTGGGGAAATCGAATAAAATTTATCATTTCCAACTCAAACAAAATAATGTAATATTATTTTTCTACGATGATTCTGATGTACTACTCTAATTTATCTATTCTTATATGGAAAATAATGCAAAGAAATATTCCAAAATAGTTTTGATGGTGTAAGAATTCAAATTGAAAATAGGTAACATAATTTTAGATATATGGATCCAATAACTATACATTTATTACATTATAGACTTAATTCTAAATTATTTCGAACATAATTATTTTAATGTTAGATACACCATATTACTGTAAAAACACTTTACTGTTGAAATGCAAAACATTGAAAAAATTACAATATGATATTTTATTTTAAGAATTTAATATTTTGCTATAACAGTGAAAATAAAGTTTGTACATTTTATGTTTCAAATAAATTGCTCAGTTCATTATGGTAAAGTTTATAGAATAAAGTTTACTAGTTTATAGTATAAATAAGATCAATAGAATGTAAGTTAAGAATTTTGAACATATTTTATAAATGAAATGATTTTTTAATGAATATAGTAACGATACTTTAGATGCAATTTAAAATCAAACCTATAGGTATCGTTTCCTGAATTAAATGGCGATATCTCAGCTCTCAAGCTTTAATTTATGAACGAATATGTTGCAACAGAGAAAGAAAATTATAACATAAACTATTTTTTTTAAATCTTAAAAATACAACAATATTCATATTAAGTAAATGAAATTATTTTCTTCAAATACATTTGGGAATATTAATGCCCACACATTCATAAAATATAACAGGCGAAGATCCAAAAATTCAAATTCAAATTTGAAACTTTTAATTTTTTTATCTAAATAGTTTAAATATATTAATTTTTTCATAGAGAATTAAATCGAAATAAAAGCGACTACTATTAAATGAACTAAAACTTTTTCACCAGCAGCAATTGAATCATCTTTCATAAGGAAATTATATGCAATAACAACAACAACGAGTTCCTTAAATAAGTCTATTTTTAGTTCCTTTAATCTGATATGCTGGTGCGTTCATCTTCTTGAGTTACAGGAATGCAGTTTTAATGTCGCTTTCTTTGAAATTATTTTGTTCAGAGAAAGCATTACTACTGTATAAAGTGAAAAAAATATTTTTGAGTTTGTTTTGACCCTTATGAATACCATTAGAAACACCAGAAAAAAACTAGATTCTTTTAAATGATAGTATAATCTATTTTATTATAAAGTAATTCTGGGTAAAAGGCTTGGGAAGATCAAAGTCGGTGTGGCAATGAAATTGTATTTAATGGCTTAAGAGTTACTTATAAAAAAACGAAACGGGATTCGTGCACAGAAGAAGTTGAGTTTATTTTCAATTTAGCTTAATGAATGAAAAGTTTATTTACTTGAGTAGTAAACAATTTTTCCAAGCAAAGAACTGAAATTTAATATTAGGCAAGTTTAATCATTTGACCATGGCAATTATAGAATTAATTTTTTTATATAAAAACAGGAAGTAAATTAATTTTTAATTATTTTTTGCGTTAGTAATTAATTTTTCTATTTAAGCTGATAAAATAAATGTATTATTATGAATATTAATTAGCAGAATTTTAGGAATAAATGTTAGTGAATACTTAAAATAAACAATATTCTGATAAGTGACATGGAATTCTTTAACTCAGCAATACATAACCATTATTTCGTTCCCAGTATTATATATTAGGTTGGAGAAAAAGAAATCCATTATTTTTACGTGAACTTTATGTAACTTCTTTTGGATTCACTTTGTAAAAAGGTTTAAAACAGCTTTCATGTAGATTTTTAGATCTTGCGCGTTATAATAGCTGACATGCGGCTAACTTCGATCATTTTTGATATTTTATAGACATTTTCGACGATGCTGTATCCACATGCGAAGTGCATCTCTAACATCAAAAATACCCTAACGGAATCGACGAAACAAAAATTGTACGTAACTGGTTGTTACAGTCTTATATAGGACGATAAACACCTTTCACAATTTTAGCCACCCGGCTATCTTTTTCGCCGTTACAAGAGAAAAACGAAAATGTATCGAATTTTCTGTTTGTTGTCTTCCATTTTTAAAACCTTGTACTCGTAACTGAATTAATCAAACAAAAAACTGCAAGGATATTTTAGTGTCAAATGTCACCTTTCCAACGAGCATAAATCTGAAATATATATATATATATATATATATATATATATATATATATATAT
>JAPDSC010106750.1:33630-53361 GCA_026290005.1 Latrodectus geometricus
ATATATATATATATATATATATATATATTCATTTCCTATTGTGATTAGTTCAAAAGATGATTTTAGACGTGTCATTCAGCTTCCTAATCAATCATCTGTCTCATCTAACAAATGTTCTCCAGGGTTTTGATCAGGACATTAAACTAGCTGAGAAAGATGCTTTCCAACCACATCTATTAGCCACTGCTTGACATAAGCTTAAAGTAACGAATAATAGTAAATACAAATTAAATAATAATTTTTTCAAATACTATGCTCCATTCATATCCCTGTAATGTTTTATTGTTGTTTTCATATACATATTAATTATCTCATAGTTATTTTTAGCAAGTGAAATAATAAAGCTTAGTTAATTAACTTACTACATGATGTTACGAATAAATGTTTGTGAATAATTAAAATATACACTAAGTACTTGCATTTTTAAAACTAGGCTTCATTTCTTTTATTTAAAATCGATACAATGATTTTATAAATTCGAAGTATATAAAAAGTTTTTAAATATAATTAACAGATTAAGCAATTTAGTGCTTTAAAAGTAATAAGGAAATGTATATAAATACATATCTAAAATATTAAACTATCTCAATGTTTATTTATTAAAAAAAGTAATAATTTCGATTAGTGATAGTCATATTGTTGACTGTATTAAAAATATTACATAATTTAAATTTTTGGCAAAGTTTTATAATTTATGTAAATAAGATGAACTAATTTTATGATATAAGAATATATGTATCTATCAACAAAATGCCGAAACTTTATAATATTAGCTAAAATGTCTAACTAAACAACATTTAACAACAACAATAACATTTGTTAAATAATTTACTTTTATAATAACTATAAAAGTTAATTATTTAACAAATGTTGTTAATATTTTTTGCTAAAATATCAAAATATTTTATTTTTGACAAAAATTATTAAAAGCGATCAAATAGAACGAAGAAACTATGTTACTTGTTAAAATAAGTTAGGAAAAAATTGGTGTGAAATTACCGTAAAATTAACAATAATCCTTAGACAGCACATTTAACCTTAAAGCTTTATTCAGTCATTTTGCTTCACATAAATAGAAAACAAATGTACAGATACTCAGAAGACAATCATAATAATTTGGAAGATAATGCAGTTTGTCTGCCTTCAGAACCTTTAAACTTTTTTTTCATTCCACTACATACTTTTATAGCGGTTTCCAATAACTCCTATTTGTTTCCTTTGTTTTATTGCATGTAACATTTCCCAAACATTCAGCAGGTCCCTTAAGCCATTGACTCAATGGTTTTCCCGTGTTCTTGTAGAAGGAATGCTTCTAGTTTTTTATCATCTTATTCCAATTTTTCGTTTAAAATAGTTCAAAAATACAGTATTTTATTGTATTTTTTGCTTAACACTTTCCAAAAATTCAAAAACTACTCTCAAAAATGTATTTACAATATGCATACATGTAACAATCACTTTTTAGATGTGTAAATATTCTTAATTACATATTTCTTAATTTTTACAAATTTAATCCCGTTTTATAATTATATATACATATATATTTTAAGTGATAAATTCAAGAAAACTAGATTCTGTCTATTTGTTTGCTCATTACTTAAATTTTGTTTAAAATAACATTTGCTTATGTTCATTTCCTTGTAATGAGCGTTTAAAACAAAGTAATATATTTTGATATCACCTTATTTGTATGGAATTATAGAAAAAATAACTGTGACGAATATTGCTGGTATCTTCCATTTAATAAGAGTCTTAGATTAGGAAGATTAGAAATCAATCATTGCAATGAAAATTAATTTATTATAAATTAAAATGACAGTTGAAGCTTGGCAAATTAATATATAAAACCAAAAAATTTGAAAATTATACACATTTTTTTGTTTTAATGTACAATTAGTTATTTCAAAATTAATGTTTGGGATAATATTCTGTAATAATATTATTTTTAATGCAGATTACACAATATATTCCTTTATTGTTTTTGTTCCTATATCAATAACATTAGTTTAATAGAAAAAGTTTTATGTTTGTACTTTAAAATTCAAGGCAATAATGAAATTTGTTTTCATCACAAACATGAGCTTCTTAGTTCCTTATTTAATGCGATAATGTTTCATATTCGCTGAGAAAATTACCTACATTTTGCTAGTTTTTATACTTTATTCATTAATCGGCTTCCTTTAATCACATGACTCGTATACAGTTGGTGAAAATCTACGAGAACTAACTCCCAGCCTTCTCTCGCTGATTTCCAATAGTCTAGCTATTATCTTTTTTCTCGCTTGTAGGAGCCATTTCAGGCCAATGAGGACGCTTTTTTTCTAGCATTATCTCCTTCTTGTTTTCAGACGACTAATTGATTGGAGCCATTTTTCCCTCTTCGTTTATTTCCCCAAGTTTACTTTTGCCAGTTTTGCTATTCCAATACAAGTTCCATCTTAATTTTGCGATTTTATTAACCGAAACTAATCTTGGAAATAACGGTAAAAGAAGGCATAATGAACGATGTTAAATTTTGATGGCTCTACTTATCTCAGTTATGTATAAGTGCGTGCTCTTATAGAAAAATGATTTCTTTTAATAGGTTTAATAAATGACATAAAAGCAGTTTAATAGGAGAACTATCGAGAAATATGCAAAAGAAACGAAACATATTTTAATAACTATTTCTTGTTTTCAATATCCTACAGGAAAATGCTCTGAGAATTATTTATTATGTTTCACATTAAAATTAATTATTTCTGTATAATCTTAAGGCGGTAATTTATAGTAATATTTTAGTTAGAGTTAATTTATAGTTTATATTAATAATTTATGTCTTCATACTAATTACAAATAATAAAATAAATAAACTTTTGAAACATTCACTCCATAGAAATATTTTATGCTTTTTAACAGTTCAATAAAAAAAATAATTTCTTTAAATGTTTTTATAACATTTAAAGTTAACCTGAAATTATCTTAACCTTTGAATATATATATATATATATATATATATCTTTTTTAATTCCATCAAACCGGCATTGTACGCTACTTAATGTTCAAATAAAATGCGCGAATGTAATAATACATCACCAAATGTTCACCATAAAGCTACACTAGTTTTTATAAACTCATTCTCTTTCATTTGTAATATTGCTATAAGCTCATTTTTCATTAATTACTAATTTTAATAAACTAAAATAGGAAGAAATAACTATTTTATATTAACTTCTAAACTATTTTATGATTCATCTTAAAATATATACCTTTATTATAAATTTAGATGGCTTAGAGAAATTTGTCGAGATAATTGTATAATACAAAGTAAAGGCAGATCATTTCGATGTATCGGCTTAATATTTTATGCGAAATAAAAGGAAATTATATGTATGTATATAATTTCCTTTTATTTCGTATATGTAAAAAGCTTTCCTTGAAGAATACTGTATAAATATTTGATTTAATTATTTATGAATATATAAAGCCTATTTGATGATTTATAGCTATGAATGCATTAATTTTACTTTCTTTTTCTTTTGTTATTGAAAATTACTATCACTTTCAATGGTATTTTTTTAAATCAAATGAATATAAATAATTAGATATATAAGAGTAATCTTTAACCAAAATTATTTGAGATACAGAAAACATATTTCTGTCATGCAATTTTTAATTTATACATAAATATTCATAATTTAAATATGCACTGATTTTAATTAATTTATAATTCAATATTTCTATATAATATGGCTCATATAAATCCTTTTTTACTGAATAGCGAAAAAAACTCAACAATGAAAAATATTTTTCTACTTCTTATCATACTGTGATTTTTAAGTTTTTAAGAAATATCATGTAACACTCAAAAATTTTAATAAATTTTAAATTATTACAAAATTATTTTTTAAATAGTATTTTTATTTTAATGTATTTAATTATAATTTCAAAAACACTTATTAAAATTTCAAAATTCAAATCTTTTTATTCGTTTTTTGTCATATAGCTCTTCAACAAACCAATGTAAAAGTTTTGATTAAGAATATCCGTCAATAATATTGCACAATCCTTCTCAAAACTTTGATCCATTCTACAAATATTATAAGTGACATTTTTTAAAAATGGTGGCTACAGTTTTCTAAAAACTTTGCTTGTAATAGATAAAGTACATACTCCCTTAATTTCAGGGCATAGGATTTCATTCTATGAATATAAAACGGCTGCTATTGATTTCTTAGTTTTGATACATTTCTTATGTAAAATCTTTCTCCTCTTTCAAGAATATTAAAAGAACCTCCCTTTCTAAATCAAAATATTGATTTTCATATTTTGCATGCTTCGAAACAGGGATAAATAACCAATATCTCTTGAAAAGGGAAAAGTGCATGTGCAACAAAAATAACAATCGATTACTTTCGGCCCAAAGGTCTAATCCTTGAGGGCATTCGGTCTTTAACATTAAAAAAAACACACACACACGCATTCCAAGATTCGCAATCGAACGTTAAGATGTATGGCTCTTTTCTTACATGCAGACATGTTATAATGAGCAGTTTCTGATGTCACTTGCACCTGAAAAGAAAAAAGCAACTACATTTTTTCACTGCTTACTTTCTTCCTTCACATAGTAGAAGAATCGAAATAGAAAGTACCAGTTCTTTTGTTGTTGCACTTTTTTTTTCACCCCAAAGATCCTTTTTATTATATTTGTAAGGATTTTCACCGTTATTCAGCTGTTATTTCGAGCAACATTCTTCTCTTATCCATGCCAAAAGAAATACTTCTATGAAACAGCAAGATGCAAGTGCTTGTAAGGGCAAAAGATCTATCTGCCCTTTGGCGCAAAAGTTAATAAACTGCTACAGGAGATTTTTCCGCCAAGTTTTGCTACGGGAGATCGGCCTTTCATCTATTTCTGCAATTTATTGAAAGTCGTATTTGTATGGTAGGAAAATTTTTCTCGTTTCCCATTTTAGAGACTACTCTTCGTGGGGGAAGATCTTCGATTAGAGAGATGGAAGAACGTTGCATATTTTTGACATATTTTGACCTTTTCACAGTGCTTTACTATTTGAAGCAGGGTTTCATATTATTCAACGAACGAAATAGAATATTACTCACACAATTAGATAGCGCCCTTTTAATATAAGTCATCATGTAAATATTTTCTTTCTATTAAGTACTTGCTTTCTATTAATATATAATAATATATACTAAAGAAACTAAATTTAAAGTTTTAATTTTTCAAGATATATTAATTGTATTATTTTTGATGTTATATAGTTTATTGTTAATTTTAGTTATTGTTATGTTCAAATAGTTACAATAGCATAAAATGTAATGAAATAGCACAAAAAATAGTTCCCAAAAAACGGTTATACTTGCTCAGCAAGTTCTTGTAATTATAAATTATGTTAAAAAATATATTAAATTTTTTGTTGTGAGCTAAAATTCGTTCTCAAAATGAATAGCGTAGTTGGTTATCTAAAGATAATTATGCTACCATGTGTATGTTCTATGCATATTTTTCTTACATTGTTTCATATTTGATTATTAATTTCTTAATTGTTTTGATATATTTTTCATCTACTTATATGATTTATGGTTCTTTTCTGATAGCATTCCAAAAAATTTTCGAACTCTGAGGATAAACACATATATTGATAATATTCAATAAATGTCTTTTTCATTAAATTATATAAGTGATATTTTTTTGTTGCTCTAATTTGAAATATTTTCCTTTCCTTAAAATATTTTATGTTATTTTGATAAAATAATACTTCCACTGTTCTCAGTTCAGCGTTTTTTTATTATTATTTTTCGTAAAAGCAATCCTTTCCATACGTGGGTTACTTTTGTACCTGTTCCCATTAAACTGCTACCGCTATGTATCCCATGGTGTAAAATTGTGTAGGTAAAATGTACATCTAAATCAGATACTCCTATATTGCATGTCAGCCTTTTGACCAGGTTTGAAATACAAGGCAATAATTTTAATTAACAATAAGTCCATTTTTAATTAACTGCTTCAGAAATTTAGTACAACTAAGCAACTTTAATGGAATATTATTATGCATTGGAATTTAAAGTGTGAAGAGCACACACGTGAATTATGAATTCTAATTTAAAGTTATAATTCTTGATGATGACAATTTACTTAAAATATTTTACATTATAGTTTCTAAATCCATAATAACTATTCTAAAGCCATTGGAATCATTAAAAAACAATAACTTACTATCGAATCTTACTTTTTCCATGATCATTAACAAAAAAAAAAAACTTTCTATATGATTAGAATTTTTAAATTTATGCATTGACTTTCTTCCAAGAAGAAAAATTTCTAAATTTTCTTTGTCCTTAACGATTAAACAGAAGTATAAAACTCGATTTAAGGACCTGTCTTCTAATACTTCGTCGGCTGTTTCAACTCATTATTTTTTACCCACTTCCTTTCCGGTAGAGAATGCGCTGCAGAGCGTCAGGTAGATTAATGTTCTAACTCTAGTGTGAAAAACGTTTTAATTTTCTTTTCTGTAATGACTAACCATTGTTAGGAGCCTTTTGAGAAAATTTTCTCGTTTTAACGGTTATCGCCACTTAAAGCTGAAGAGAATGGAGAAGCACGAGACTGGTTTAAATTAATGATGCCGCGATATATTCATCACTTTTAAATCATTGTTGCAAATCCGGTTTAATTTTACAAGCAACGGAAATTTGTTTTATTTTCTAACATTTTTTAGGATTTTCTTCATCAAGGTTTGTAATAAATGTGCTCCTTTCCAGACTATGATTTAACACTACTTTGTTTTATTAGCGTCAAGTTAAAGGAAAAGCAGTGCACATAAGGTTTAATTATTCTTACAGGAAAAAAATCCCGTTCTTTCGAGAAAATTTCTTAGGGAATAAATTTTGTTTAGATGAGTTAAGTGCTTCGTAGGTGTTAAAATGAGTTATTGTTGATGTTCTTACCACTAATTATTATTTTCTCATAGATTCTTAATGACAATTATAAATCAAAAACTGTTTTCTTTTAAGGGGTTATTTTTGTAATAAATTTCTGGCTCAGCTAATATTTAAGAAACATGATAACCAGTAATAATTTGCTAAAATTAGTAGTAACGAATTTATTACGTGGCTATTTACTTTTTCAGCTCACGGTTCGGTAGTAAGCTTTGTATTTCTTATACAAAACAAATATGTTCCTTTCCTATTTGACTTCATTGTTGGAGTTAAGAACAAAAACAATAATTATCCTTATTTGCGTTACTTTTTTACATTTTGAAGAATTTATTTATTTAATTAACGTAACTGTTTCCCAAAGATAAGAATTATTTTCTTTTACTGTTGAATATTTTGGAGAGGTTTAA
Source organism: Latrodectus geometricus (assembly GCA_026290005.1). Lineage (NCBI taxonomy): Eukaryota > Metazoa > Arthropoda > Arachnida > Araneae > Theridiidae > Latrodectus > Latrodectus geometricus. Next base: position 40,980 of record JAPDSC010106750.1, read on the forward strand.
TTAGAAAAGTGATTCAGTACAAACGCATAGTTAAATTACCTATTATATTAATTAATTTTATTTACCTTTTAAATACAAAAATTAAATTCTTGTGCTATCACGTATTTAATTGATTTAAAATAATTTTAATTTGTTTTTTAGTAAATTATAATTTTTACCGCACAGATATAGTTATTTATTATATTGACGATACTGAATAACTTTTCAGAATAAAAATAAATTTTTTAAACCAAAAAAAAAGTAAATTTTTTCAGAATGAAATTATTTATGTTATACAGTATAGCACGATTAATTATAACATTATTTGCATGGCTAGATTTTGTAAATTTATATGCTTATTTTATTTATTTGTAATCATTAAACAAATAGAGAAAATTTATTAGGCGTGGTATAAAATGTTAATGAATATGGTATATCGTACCAATAAAAAGCATGGAATAATTTTACTATGTAATGCTAACTATTATTATTAAATATTACTTATAGAAGCATATAAATAAAATCATTTATAAAAGCATCTATTATATATAGGATAATGTTATTTATGAACGAATTATACTGAACAGTACTAACAACATGTTGAATTCATGCCATATAAAGATTAAAAAACATCCTTTATGAGTAAACATGAAAATAAATACAATTAGATTAAAAAATAGCAGATATATTAAAGTATAATTTAACGAATTATAAATATTACGATATTGTTAAATAAATTTTTTTTGTACTGAAAGTTCGGCAATGAGTGTGTTTTTATTATTCCTTAAAGACCAAGCAAATTACGCAATTCATAGAACTGAGAACAAATCCATACACATTGTCATTACAAACCATCGTAGTTTTGTACTTAGATAAAGAGTATAATTGTGTCTTTTTAATTTTCTATCTTCGAATTTCAATTATAGATACACATTTCGCTACGAATTCCAACTAGTTCAATATTCTATATTCATTCATATTTGTTAATATTCACTTTGCATGTCATCTTGCAACATACAATGTCTATAATTATCTCTTGATTAGGAGAAGAAACAGATTGAGGTAAACCATCTTAACTATGAGTTCAAGAAAAAGCATTATATCATCAAAAAATGTTTTTGAATGTAGCTTTTATCAATTTATTTTAAAGTGTAACTTTTCGTAAGGTTATTGTGAAAAAATGTTTTACACTAACCTTATAAAATATTATTTTACGCAGTTTTCTATTCTTATATATATAGCACCTTTATATAATTTTCACAATTTTCTATTCTTATATATAGCACCTACACATAAGAACAGAAAATTTTCTATTCTTATATACAACAGTGCATGAATTTCCTTCCGTTCTCTTTTTTACATACCATTATTAATAAATACATTTTTATCTCATCAAAAAATTTACACTTATGAAATAGAAGTTCCGTAAATTAATTCTCACTTATATTAATAAGTATAAACATTTTTATAATAAGAATATATTCACTACCGCACTTTTAAAAGTCTAAATTTGAATGATTTCTATAACATCTAAAAAAAAGATTATAATGAAATATTAAAATTGTATTAGCATTAATGAACTCGAAGAATAAAATATTGATTACGCTTACATAAAACAACTATAAACTAACACCATTGTGTATAATAAATGAAAAAGATTAAACATTTAATTGTTATAGACATACAATTCCACAACACAATCTGTTGTTTTGAAATCAGTTACTAAGTTTTTACTATTTTTAATTTTTTTTTCCTCACTAAAAATTATTTGATTAGGTAATGTATGTATGTGATTTTTTGGAATAAAAATCTTACATACGCTGTTATATACATACCAAAGAACTGAAGCTCTTTAAAATTCAGAGAGTTAAAATTATTTTCTAATCGAAGATTATGAAATAAATGTTACAATCATAAAAATGATTCAGTTTTTAAATACTAAATTGTATTTAAAAAAATAGGTAATAATGCAATCTATAACCGTAATGGACTACACATTTAATTGCAACAGATGCCATCTTTTGTGATATTTATTGCCTTCTTAATGCCATTGTAGCGGAAAATTTTTTTGTGGTTATCTAATGGAAGTACTTGTAGAATGAATCAATGCAGGATAAGAAATAAAACCATTACTTTCATTTAGATCAAGAATAAGAAAAACCCATTTGAACATCTTTCTTTCGTAATGGTAACGAATGATCAACCAGTCTCGAAGTCAATTGACCAATGTCCATTTGTCTTCACTATAACGGAAAACCTCTTACAAAGCTTCACACCGATGAAGCAAAGGAGTACATTGCTCTTTCCACTGATTCGTTTAGTATTTCCTATTTTTTACAGAGCTATTTTTAAGGAGTTGGAAAAGTTGTAAATAAAATAAAAGAAAAATTTAATTAAAATAACAAAGTAAACGTTAGTCAGTCTTATTTATTATTTCAGCAAATCAAGTCATTGTTTGGTACTTCCGAAACGTTTCTGAATTGTCTATTATTGTTATACATTTGAGACTCTAAGCGAGTTGAAAAATCTGACAACAAATCTGAGTTTTAGTCATTTATTAAAGATGTTCACGCAAAAAATACATTCTTCTAAAGTAGATTTCTCACGTTAGCAAAAAGCATTATTGAAGTTTGGTTTTATAAAAATGAAAAAGGGGAAGAAAAGAGAATTATATATTTATTAAACAGTGTAAAAAAATGTTACGATGTTTCAACACTATTTCGACTAAAAATTTTGTAAAATAACATGTAGTTTTTAAATTAAAAATTAACTATCTCCATTTTTTTTCTTAAAAATACTTTTATTAACTAAATACAAGAATAAACTTTTGTTGAATTTAGAGTATAGAATCCTATATAACATGTTTTTATAATGTTCTAATTTTCTAGTTTAAAACACAAATTATATTATCTTTTTTATACATTCAAACATGAAAATTAAAAATAATTTTTTTAATAAACACTTTTTATATGTGATCCAATAAATGAAGAATAAAATATTTTTGTTTTACACTACATTTGTTTAGCTTTATTATTTCTTTACTACATAATGCAGCATTTTTGTTTATCTAACTACATACTGTTCAAATCTCAGTCCTACTATATGCATGACAAGTCTGAAACTATTGCAAAAGTTTAAATAAAATAATTCAAATTATTTGCTCTAAAAATATAAATTTGGAATAATCTTTTAAATAAAATTATAATAAATATTAAGAAATATGACTTAATTAAAAGCTAACTTAATTAAAAAAAATTAAGAAGAATAGGGCTGCGAATGAAAATTACATTTTTTAATGTAGCAACAGTTGACATTATTTTGAAAAATTAAAAAAAAAAACTTTGGTATTTATTTAAACACTGCATTGAGTGTATATACATACACACATACAGTCAGCTATATAATAATCAGCGAAAAATATATTGCTTTTGCTTAGTTGTTTATAGTGTACAAATTGGAAGAATGTTTCAATAGTCAATAAATTTAATTTAAAAAGTTTTTCAAATTTTATTTAAATTTTATTTTTATATAATATTTCATGTTTAAAATTATTTTAGAAACATTTAAATAAAGGTAGAATAAACAGTTTACGGACATTAAGTTTTTTAAAAACTTAAATTACCTACGACGTTTAGACTATTAATTTTTACATAAAGATAAAAATCATCTTTCATAAACTAATCTTATGTATTTAAAAGAAATGTTTGTGATACGTTAAAAATTAGTTAAAAAGTAATTTTTCTTTATAACCAGAATGTAGGATGCATTATTAGCAATTAACCAATACGAAGTAAAAAGCAAATAATTATTTCCTTTCGAAATTTTGAATTTTATTTCCTTTCACATTCCACACTTTTATTTAGACATGAAAACTTTAAAATTTTCAGCGAAAAGTAACGAAATTATTGAAAGCCAATATTAGCTGAAAGAGAATTAAAAATAATTAAATGTGCTCAAATCCCGATGAAAACATTAAAAAATAATGTAACAATTAATGAAAATTGCATAAATTGAAATTTTTAATTTGTAAAAATATGATATTTTGAATTAGCCATTTATTGAATACAATTAGCTCAGCCAGCTAATTCGATCAAAAAATTTATTCTTCCTTTGTTAAAACTAAACAGATAATCAGTTTGTTTGATGGTACCAACGAAAAAGTTTCCACTTAAGGGTTGTTCTTTCAGGAAAAGAAAAGTACTTTTCATAATAACAACTCTCCAACTTCTAATTTATTCCATTTTGGCGACTTTTTTCATTGTATTTAAGAAGGCATACGAGCGAATATATTTGCATTGCATTCATTAAACGTTCGAAACTCTCAAAATGAAAATGTTCTAGAACACAATAACCCTGAAGTTCCCTATTCCACTTGTGTATGCTAGAAAAAGAGAACTTCCTAAAAATTTGTTCCGTAATTATTATCTGGTTTTTTTCGGAACATTTGTGGGTTTTTGTTTATTGAGACGTTCATCTGTCTTAACGAACTCATTTAAAGATATCTTCATCAAGTTCGTTGCAATGAAAAAATGAATTTCTCTCATCTTATGCAAGCAGTGTTTTTATTGCATAGTATGCAAATTCCTTTTACTGTTTTCTAAATAGTTAATTGGATTTGAAATTAATATGAGAGGTTGCTTTAAATTTCTACAGACCAAAGAAGTTGTCTCTCAAAATGCTCATTTATGTTTCAGATTAATTTTTATTTTCTTTATTTTAAGAAATTGTCATTTTATAATTTTAAATATGATGCTTGAAAAAAGAGGTGATTAATATTTTTGAATGAAAATAAGAAAAATGGTTTAATATTGGAATTTATAAGTCGTTATATCATCAGAAAATAATTTTAACTTTTAATTTCAATTCAAGTGACATGAAAAAAGTTTGACATAAATTGGAATTTTCTTTCTTCTACCAAATAAAATAATCCACTTTATCAATTTTATTTATATATTTCATGACATAGGAAGAGTGACACATGTGAATTTTAATTATTACTTTTCATACTTTCCTTTTGCTATTATTAGTCTCCGTATTAAAAATATATTGAAGCTTTTTCCAGTTATGCAATAGTTAATATTCTAACACAATTGTGGTTTCAGTTTTTAACTATTATTACTTTTTTAATATAAATATTGTACCTTGTAAAAATAAATAAATTGTGAAAAAATTAAAAAAGTAAGAAATTAATGATCAGTTTAAGAAAAAATAATGTCTCAAAACGCATTTATTTTTCTAACACTGAAATTATCTAACAGAATGTTTGAATATTATCTAACACTAAGTTTCATTCTTATTATCTAACAGAATGAAACTTAGTGTATACATGTCAGGTTTAATAATTTCTAATTTTATTACTTTTGAAATATACGTTGAGGTAAGTAAATAATTATTCAAATTAAATATTCATTCACAAAATTACGATAGAAGCAATATGCTAAATATAAAAAACATAAACCAGCATCAGTACAGTTCAACTTAGCATAATTTACTTTTAAATTAAAAAAAAATAGGAGAATTGTTCCGTCATATTTTTCCAAGTAACAGATTCCGAGAAAGAAAAACTATTTTGCAATTGCATTTATTAAACATCGATTTTAAGACATTTTGTATCTGGAAAAAAATGGGAATGTTGTCCCTCCATATAAGCTCGAGTAACAATTTCTGAGAAAGGAAAATTATATCTTAGAACTGTATTTATAAAAACTTCTATTTTAGATAATTTTGTATGATATTTTACAAAAGCTTCTTTACGCTCTGAATATTTTGCATTGATTATCAAAAGCAGCTTTTTAACTTTCATTACAAAAATGTTCTCTATAAAAAAATTAAGTATCAAGTTTGACTGTTCCTTTAAATATATTCGAAATTTTAAAATGAAAATAAAAAAACTGAACTAAAGTTAACAAAATTAACTATAGTTTCATATATATATATATATATATATATATATATATATATATATATATATATATATATATATATATATATATATATATATATATATCAATGCAAAGACTTGCAAAATATGTTTGGCTATGCAAGTCTAGTTTTCCTTGAAGAAAACTGAGCACGTGAAACAGAATTGTAATTCGATTGCATATAAAATTGGAGTTAATTTAGATTATGGATTCTCAAAATCTGTAGATCATTATTAAGATTGAACAGAATACTTTCTCTGTGTATGTATAATGATTTTACTAATGCAATTGAAAACTAAAATGATAAACAGAATTATTGGATTTAAGAATCATAATCATTAAAGTATTATCCATTGATAAGCATATCATTTATTTCTTGTAGTCAGAGAAATTAAAAGTTCAGTCAATTCTAAGATATAAAGAGATTCTCTATAGTTCTTATTGTCTCTCTTTAGTTACCATTGTTGCTATCTCTAGTTTCTGTCTCTAGTTTTCACGAAGTTCATCAAAACATCCAAATAAAATTAAAAAGAAAAAGTGAAGTTTCTGTGAAATCGAACAGATTGCGCTGTAAAAAGAGGGAATTAAACTATTCTTCCACAGCTCATCATTAAACTATTATTATATAACTTACGGATGAAAATTCTAAGAATCGTAAATTAAGCTTTATTTTATTTTAGTTAATAAATTCATATGCTTTTGTAAAGTCATTTAAAATGTTTAACAAACTTGTTGCATAATCTTCTTTCACGTTTAAATATTCAAATTAAAATATTCATCTTCAGGAGAATCATGAATATGAAATTAATATTAACCACCAGACCTTATACTTCTTTATAATTTTGATTATACAGGTCACAATATAATATATAAATAAGTCAACCGCATTTTATATATTGCTAAATAAATCTTCCAGAAAGGATATTTATAATGTCAACTTTTTAAGCTGAGTACAAGTATTGATAGTAACGTCTTTTAAGATCTAGACATTGAAAATTGCTTGACTATATTTCGAAAAGAAATAACAAAATAAAATTGACTACAATTTGAAAAGAAACTTTATTCATAAATTTTGATTAAAATTATTTTTCTTCTAAAATTCATAGCAAATCTTAACTTTGACGTTTGAAATGAAATGCCTGTTTCTTTCCTCGGATGCATAATAAGTCTTCCATTTTTGTGACATTCATTTTATAAATAAGAAAAAGCGAATGTGCGGATTTATTGGAAAAACGAAATAATTTTTTCAAATGTAACTGTGGCATAATAAGTGCATGAAGAGTATCAAAATATCCATAGAAAGAAATTAACTTATTCAATTAATTAAAAGAATTCTTTTCTAAAATGAAAGCTCAAATTTCATGGAAAATTATAAAGATTAATTTTCTTTATATAAGAATCAGAATTTTATTTCATGAAAGTCTATTAAATATATATAGATTTAGGTATAATAAATAGATATAAAATAAAACCAATACAATTTACTTCTAGACACACTTGGACACATTAAAATTAGTTTTAAAAATAGTAAAATAATTTACTAATAATAGAAAATACAAATAGTAATCAGGAGGCCAAGTTTACACATAGGTTTTCATTTAACCTACAAAATATGTACTATTAATATTAGGATTTATATAACTAAACATAGAAACGACATGATTTATCTTCTATTGATAGTAATTTATAAAAATGATTAAAATATTGTTGTTCTTGCTCTTAATGAAATAAAAAAAAAGATTCAGTTTGTTTTCAAATAATCTTTTAATAATTGAATGAAATAGATATTATTATTTTATTATTCTATCATCTTTTCATTTCTACCAAAATAAAAATTTTGTAAGTCCCATTATCTTAAGTATCTAATTTTAGGTGAAATATCATGTACAAGTAAAGTTATTTTAATATAGATTCTTCTTTATGAATGATGCATAAGTTGTCGTGAAAAATAAAGAGGGTTAAGTAGATCACAGTATGAGCGATGTATTCATGCACATGAGAAAGTGAAGCAGAGTAAGTGAAGAAGTTTCGTGCCATGTTGTTCTTTTTTTTTCTTTATCTTTTTGTAAAAAATATTTTGTTGACATCACTGGCTTAAAACGACAATGTAAGAAAGAATTCTCAACATCATCTGCAGCACTTGGCTTTGCTTTCAGTGGTTCCATGTTTCACACAAAATTATGTAGATCGAGTGGTTGTCTCTTGGACAAGACATCGAAATCATATTTAGATTTTTAGCTCATTATCATATTTAAATATTCATGTATTTTCTTATTCCAAAATTCTTGTTGCTAAAGAGTTTTTCTAACAGTGGTGTTTTGATGCAGAAAATATTAACGTCAGTTAACTATTCTATTTATTTTTGGAATCATGTTCATGTATATTTTTACATGGAGTCCACGGAAAGAAGCTAAAATGTAAAATATTGACTTCCTCAGTTCCAATACTTAAAGAGTGAAAAAGATGCAATTTAAAATTGTGATGTCTGTTTTTAAAAGTTATTTGTAAATGTACAAATAATAACTTACTTTTATCCAGCAATCACTTGAAATATTTCTTTGGAAAATTTTTGATGCCAAATAAAAATACACAAATATAAATTACGAATATTCTCTTAATTACAAAACTGCAATTTTAGAAATTTTTTTTAAATAACCTCAATTTTATCTATTGATAGTATAAATTTAAATTCATAATGGGAATGCATTGTATTAAACCTTCAACGCAAATTATTGAGAATAAATTTAAATGATATATAGTTTTTTATAAAATATGTGAAGATAATAATTCCATTTGAATAAAACATGTTTTATTCTTTTTCCCTTTAAAATACATGAAGTTTGACTTAAATAAACATGCATTTTTGAATTATGTGAAAGATGCAGATTTTGACTTTAATATCAACGCATTTCTTATTGAGAATAGGAAATAGTATTGATATTCAAGTGTAAAATAAAAGCTTAATGTTGAGAAATAAGAGCATTACTTATGAATATATATGTAAATGTGTGTGTAATGGTTGATAAAATTTAATATAAAAAGAAGAAATATAGATTCATGTTTATCGAATGAATCTCAGAGCATAATAGAAAGAACTCACAAGAAAAATATGTAGATCATTCTTCTTATTTTAAATTCATTTCAAACATTTTAAGAAAATAGAATATCTCTAAAATTCTTCAAAATAAGAAAATCATAATAATGCAAACACATTATCAAATGTTATAAAGACAAATAAGAAAAAAAAATTTTAATAAATCATAAGGTTTCAGAAATTTATCGTCATAGAAACATATGTCGGCGAGGAAATATTTGGAAATTGAGGAAATATAATTGAATAATTAAACGGATGAAGTAACTGAATAATTTCAATGTAGTTTATTATGGAAATTTTGTTTCTTGAATTCCATTAAAATATTTAAAGCAATGAAAACATAGAAACTCTGTGATTTAGTCAAAAGTATATATTTAAAACAAATATAAAATAAAAGCTTTTTAATATTTTTCTGCTAATCCTCTCACGTACCATTTCCGGCCGTATTAACTAAACACGGGTTAACTTGAGTGTAGCCTATCTCGGATATAACTCAACTCTAGCATGACTCGCCTATTCTTATTCACGAAGCGGGGAAATTACCGTGTAAAACAATTTTGGAGTTAACTAAACACAACAAGTAAGACGTCGTCTGATTGGCTAGAAATCTCGCACATCAATGTCAACAAACATATCGCAAAGTCTGCCATTGTTTGCTGACTCGGCGCTAACACTCCGAAATCGTAGGGTTATTCTAGGGTTACATATAGGCGAGTTAATTGCTGTTTTTGTCGTGGTGAATAATGTTCCATGACTTAAATCACCCTTTACCCTGAAACCTCGTTTAACCCTGGTTGGTAAATACGGCCGTAAAAGATATACTCTCTTAAACAGGTAACGTTTTTCCCCCTAAAATTTTACACTGAATAATGTTTTAGACATTGGGAAAGTATTTAATGTTATATATTATGTCATGTGTTATTTCAATATACTGATAAGTATAATGTTGAAAATAACCAAATATGACATATTGTAATAAAAATTTGCATGTGTTTCATACATCAGGAGTCGATGAAGTTCTTTTCTTGGGATGAATATGGCGATAAAGGAATAAATACTTTCTGGCATATTCAATCAAATAATAAACGTTACATTTTTAGAATTATGGAAAAATTATTTCGATAAAAATCCCTGCCAACAATATTTTATTATTATATGTAATTTTTATTCCATATTTAAAAAAAAATTATGTATATTCAAAATATTATTTTTAAAATAAGTGTATGTTAAAACATATTGATTGTTCTAAACTAAAAACAAAGAAACATTAGAAATCATAATCTGTTACAAAAAATATAGAAAGAAATAATTAATTATTATGTGCATGTGCATTATGTTCCAATAAATGAAGAAATAAAATCAAAATTTCTGAAAAAAATCATTATTTTAATAGCACACAAATACCAATTTATAGATTATAATCTTCCATGATAAAATTCATCTCTCTGCGATACAAGCAGAAATTTGAGCACTGAGTCGATTCTATAATTTCAATATAATGGAAGCTGTTTCAAATTCCTAAACAGCTGAACTATTTGAGATATAATTTGATTATATACACATTATACAGTAACATCTGGCTATGATTTCCCAACATACTCTAAATGTGTTAAATTAAAGGTATAGATGTCTGGAAACTAACTTAAGAGCATAAAATTCTCTATTACAAACAAGCTAAAAGTTCAAGCATTGCATTTCAAGTACATTACCAAAAATATAATCTGACCAAGAATATCATAGGCAATATTAATAGCTGTTAATAATCATCACTATACGTAAAAGAAGATGATAGTCTTCAAATCAGATGCTGCCCAAAATACATGATGATCGTCTCAACTATGTCAATGTTATGGTATCAACTAGATTTCTTAATAAGCTTTGAGACCAAAGTTTATTTTCAAAAGATTGCTGTTTGAAACATTTTCATGATATATCTATATTTTTAGAAGTTGGAATGGGTAATGAAGTTGTTTTACTGTTATCGTGAAGCAATTCCTCTCTTTTAGAAACGACATCCTGTTACAAATCAGTGAGTCAATGAAGAAATCTTACTCATATATAATATGTGTGTGTGCATATATATATATATATATATATATATATATATATAAGAAACTAATATATAAATGAAATATTGAACGTTTTTTTATTTTGTAGATTTTAAACCAAAAGAAAAATGCACTTATTATGAAAAATTAAGTTAATCTTTAAGAGTTTAATCACTAGCTTGTTTAGTTAGCATCTTTGCAAAATTCCTTATGAATTAATAAGGCCTTCTGAATTTTTTTATTTTGATAATTTTTAACAGACAAGGACTTCTTATAATCATCATTATTTAATTCTTTCACTGTAATAAATAGAAAGCTTAATAGCTAAGTGTCTCCAATTTTTAAGAAAATTCTGATCTTTGCGCGAAAGTAATTAAGAGCTATAAGATATAATGATACCACTAAATTAAAACTATTTGCATGTTTTGTAAAAGAATAATAACATACGAGAATTATATAAGCAAATATGTTAAGAAGTAAAATGCTTATAATAAAAAGGAAATTTGTTGATATTTTGTGTTCTTTCACTCACTATTCAATATATTATTTGAGGAAAAGATTACTTTATTGTTCTTTTAACAAAGTAAAGAGAATATTTGTGAATAGGGCTTAACTGTATTTCCGTGTTTTGAAAAGGTATGCGAATGACAATGGAAACACAGGCCCCACACAAAAGACTAAAATATAAGCAGATGTGTGTATTTACTTATAAATTGATGGATCGCAAAGGTATGTATTTGTTCCTAAAATTGAAATTCCTAGGGGAATTCGGAAACAAATGAAATGACTAAAAACAACAAGTGTTAAACAAAATCAACGTCAAGAGGAAAGTAAAGCAGATATTTTCTTTTTCTTTTCATTTTATTTACCCCCCCCCCTCGTATTCTTTCTCGTGACTTTTTAGTTCAGCTTTCTGTCCTTGCATTTCTCTGAGGAGTTGCGGTAAACATTGCGCAGAATAGGATAAGAAAAAATCACTTACTTTAATTAGATTTCGGACGGATTTGGCGAACTACAAAAAAAAAGAACAATGAAAAAATTACTATAGCAGCTAAAAATTAAACAAAAAGAAAAATATATTTATTGGAACAATGTAGAATCCACTGCAGTAGGTGTAGAAGAAAAAGCATTTGATACTGCTTTAATAAAGAGGGAATTATTAATTAAAATTACCAAACATACTGCGTAAGCCATTTAGATAATTCCGCTGCTTTTTTTTCTCACATTTACTGCACTGATTTATTGAATTTTGTTCTGGAATTTAAATATGTAATTTGCACTTTATTTGCATATTATTGAAAAATAAAAGAGTTAACATATATTTTATTTGTAGTTTAGAA
>JAPDSC010106750.1:66808-83850 GCA_026290005.1 Latrodectus geometricus
CTTCAAAAATTTTGTTATAAGCTTAATTATCTACATTTTAATCTTTATTTAATTACTTATCAACATGATTAAAATATAATCTAAAAGATGAAATGTGCTAAAATGTGATTCCTCTCATCAAGTTCAATGTGACAAGTGAGCAAAATGAGTGATTTTTAATGAGACTTATGAAGAATAGAGAATTCCTGGAGGTTAGAGTATGTCCTCTATATATATTCAGCGGATGTTATTAGTAATTTTCTGAGTAGATGTATTTAGTAATTTTATATTTATTAATTTTCTGTGGTATCACCTCATTAACAAAAATGATATCCTTTACTCTTCCAGGTTAAATTGTTGCTATTTTGCAATTTTTAAGATTTTAATTTTAAGGAATATTCTAATATGTGTCTCATACATACACATACACAATTTTTTATAAAAATATATTCAGGTGTGCTTAAATGTAAAATCTCCTAAATTTCTTTTTTTAAATACCTGGAAAAAAGTTTTATGCTTATGTCTTTTAGAAGTAATTACATTTATTTTTTAAATAGTTGTAATTCTTCTAGAAATAATTTATAAGCATGAATAACAAGTAATATGGTTAAGGAGTCACATTATTTAACACAAAAAACATGTTGTATACATTTATACTTTGGAAAAAATATTTAATTTTATTCAAAATTAAGATAAAAATATGACATTTATTTGTGTGTAATGCAAAACTATCTCCTATGCATATTTACAAAAAAATAAATAAAAATTATGTATCTAACTTTAAATAAAGTGTATTTCACCGCAGAATTATTTTATTATACATTTGACTACACGCATTATCAAGGGATCCTTTCCAAAATATAGTGGAAATAATGTAATCAATTGAAATGAGACATAAATATCAAATATTCATCAATCTCATCAATTATAACTTTAAAGTACCACTAAAACAAAATTTAAAGAAGCTCTTGAGGTAAGTAACTGGTGTTAAAATGAACAATAAATGCTTAAAAAAGAGAAGGTATTTTCGAAATCGAAAATCATTTGATATGAAGATTAGACAAAATTAAAAATATTTAATGCATAAAGTTATATAACAGCATACAATCGCTAATATAATATCTGATATATATTTACTTATTAGATGTATAATTGCATTGACAAAATGTCTAAAATGAGATAATAGATGTACATAATATTCATCGACATTGATTTTATTTGTGCATTCCTGTAAAATTTATTTAATGTTTCTATACTATTCCAGTAGTTTATGTTATACAATTAACTGGTATCATGTATTACATTATACAGGAAAAAAATCCATTGTAGTTTTACGAAACCATTGCTTGTTAAAGTTCAAGAGTTATTTTCAAAGAAAAAATTTTTAAAAAATTATTCCTAAAACAAATATTTTGTAAACATTTCATTAATGATTACAAAATATGCATAACACAATGAAATTAAATAAATGCATGAAAAATATTTCTATGTAACTGGTTTTGCATACATACTTAAAAACATTAGGCTAAAATAAAAGATGTATTTGCCTTTAATTTCAATTTGATTCTCCGATTTTTCTAAGGATGTTTTTGTTTGTTTATTGTTCAACAATCATATTTTGCACACAATAGCTAAGAAGACCTTCATTTACACTTTAATGTGGATTTTTAAGCCCTACAAATAACTATATTCAAGATTATTCTATCCGAAGAATTGTTGAATCAAAGGTCATATAGCTCATTTTTGAAGCACAAGATGCAGTTATTTAAGTTAAAATATATTATGCTTTCGAAGCAAATTTTTATTGTATAGCTTTCAACTTTTTTTTTAGATTAATGTATTAATAAAGCATATATTAGTTTGGGGAAAAAGTAATCCATTATTCTTTCGATAGACGTCTTTAGTGATCGATATCTTGTGAGGTATTCTTCAAACAATTTCAGATTTACGCTCGTTGGTAAGGTGACATTTGACACTAAAATATCCTCTTGCGGTTTTTTGTTTGATTAATTCAGTTACGAGTACAAGGTTTTAAAAATAGAAGACAACAAACAGAAAACTCGATACATTTTAGTTTTTCTTTTATAATGGCGAAAATGCTAACCAGGTGGCTTAAATTGTGAAAGGTGTTTATCGTCCTATATATGACTGTAACAACCAGTTACGCACAATTTTTGTTTCGCCAATTCCGTTTGGGTATTTGGATGCTAAAGATGCACCTCGCATGGATACAACATCGTCGAAAATGTCTATAAAATATCAAAAATGATTGAAGTTAACCGCATGTCAGCAGTCGTAACGCGCAAGACCTAAAAATCTACATGAAAGCTGTTTTAAGCTTTTTTTCAAAGTGAATCCAAAAGAAGTTACATAAAGTTCATGTAAAAATAATGAATTTCTTTTTCCCCAACCTAATATACGTAAATTAAAAATTATATATTTTATAAATAGCTTTAAAGTTACTTAAAAAAACTAGTCATGGCATATTAAATTGAATAAAATGCATTAAATCTTTTTTTTTCTTATTTCTTAAATAAATGTTTTCTCGCCTTAAGAAACCAAATATCTATTTTATAAGCTCTACATTTTTTATATTTTTTACGTATTAATCTTTAATAGCATTATCAGTATCTTTAACGGAACAATCGTTTTTTTTTATATTTTTCTTTCATTACACGTAAAGAATCAATTTAGGCAACAACGCCTGAAAGCTGAACCAAGGGTGCTGACTGACGAAATGTAAATCCCCCTAGCTGGGATTATTCGGGATTATATATATCCTATTGTTCAATGTACCATGAATAACTAATCAGTTTCAAATCCAAGTAGCTGAACCCATGCGGTGGTTTTATCGGCAGAAAACACCTACTCATAGTATCACTAGAGGCAAAGCTGAGCTTCTAAGTCTGTTGAATAAGCTCATAAAACTTATTACGATTGTTGGTGACAATACTTCTATTAAACGTTGAGAATAAATATTTGTGATTCAATATAGTTTTAATGCTAATAGCTATATGTCAAAAATATTTTGTGGTAAATTTTATGTAACTTAATCAAAATAAGTTAAATTTTATGAAGCTTCAAATATTAACACAAAGGTACTCGTATAATCTTAATATATCTAATATATAACATTAAGGTTAATTCTTTGGATTATGACATCAATTAGTTAGAAGCTTAATATAAATTTTAATTTTTAAGTTTAATGAATATTTTATTTGAAACTTATAGATAAAATTTTTGACTTATAATATGAAGTGATAATCGAAATGAATTCTTTGCAGACTTTTGAAATAGGAATGCATAATATCAAACCAAATATATTTATAGAAATTTAATATTAAATGCAGTTCATTATATTTTAAAGACGAATCAAATGATTTTCAAATATATATAAATATTACTACGGATAATTTTTTCCGTCCTGAATTGATAAAACTCGTATGGAATACTCATCAATTCCTGTTCTTAATTTGATTAGTTTTCACTTTTATTATTTTTTTAAAATCTATGTATATTTAATTCATTATAATTCTTATCATTTGTAATGGTAACACACATTTTTTATACATCTTTAATTTTTCTTTGCTGGCCGCCTTGCATTGGTTCACCAAAATAATTTAGTTTATAACCTTTTCTTTTAACTATGACTGTAATATTTTTGTCACCTAACGAGTTCTTTGGTTGATTTTTTTAAATTTCACCCCACTTTTAAAATTTTAGATTTAAAACTATTTTCTTTTCTTAGAATGGCTGATGAAAATCTGAATACTTTGTTTTTTGAATAGATATATGAAATGATTAAGAAATGTGCAATGTAAAGGTAGACCACATACACACACTAACAAGTTTCTTCACCACTCTGGCTTTAAAACCATCAATCTTTGATAATAACATTACTAAATTTAAAAATTTTGTCAATACATATTGTGTTTTTGAGAATATAAAAAACTAATTATAAGAATTATGAGTATTAAATAAAATAAATTTGGTTAGCTTACACAAATATTATTTAATATCTACTTAGCTATATTTAAGAATTCATAACATTTATTTTAAACTTCTGAAGTAAACATAAAATTTGTCAACTACAAATTGTATTTTTAATACAAGGTGCTCATAGAAAGTTTAAAAAAATATGAAATATTTAAAGAATTGTAAATAAAATTAGATTTTTTTTTGACGATTCCGTATTTTTGTGTCAAATTTAAAAGCTTAATATTTATATATAATTTAATATTTTTCATATTTTTCTAAAGCGCACACTTAAATTTTCTAGGATGACGAAACTGTTCATTTGAATACAGTGACACTGAAGTTTTCAGAGCATCCATATGTGATAAGAAGATTTTGAAAAGGCACGCTTTCAAAATTTAAATTGAGCGTGCAAAATATTCGCAGCTTATCCGATTTCAACTTTTACATAAAAAACATGTGCAGTAATCTGAAGAGGTGAAACTTCTGTTCATATTCTGATGCCAATTTTGGCGGAATGGGGGGAAAAAAAGAAGCACTGCAGAAATCGGATATTCTCAATTTCTTCTGCCCCTAAAATGTAGTTTAACTCCAGCACTAGGTTCTCAATAAAAATATGAATCATGCAAAGGAAGATTCTAAATTTAAATCCACTTTTTTCTCCCTGATCCCGTGTCGGTAACGGGTTAAAAAAAAAAGCTAAAAAAAAATGTCACGTTCGGGCATGGACGATTTTACTACCATATGCAAGTTAAGGTCTGATCCCCTTGTATATATTCCCTCCAAGTAGAGCCTTAGTTATTAGGCCCTTGAGATTCAACCGCACGTTTGCTCAATTGAGTTCTTGGCCATAAAAAAGGGACTCTATTATATGTTTGCTGTAGTATTTAATATTTGTATATAATATTGATAAATATATTAAAGAGAAAATAATATCATTAACTGTTTTGACATTTAATATGTACTAAACTTTAAATTTAAAGTACGTAAAAATAATTGAAAGTATCATTTAAAGGAAAAAATCTGAAAAGTATTTCTAGGTTATGTATTTTATCTTCTTGCTTATATAAGTCAAATTTGCTCCCCTTTATAATGGAATAAAAATATGTCATAGCGAAGAAATGTAAATTGAAAAAATTAATCATGCATTAATGTATTTTCATAAAACAGATAAAAAAAAATACATTCGGGAGTAAATAAACAAGTCAAGTAAAATGGAATTTTGAATTTAATTTAAAGAAGACAATATGTAGCTTAATATAGCAAACTTTTTGATGAATTTTTGTAAAACAAAGAATATAATAAATTTTTATAATATTTAGACTTCGAACAATGTCATTCTCTCTTTTTTTTCATTAGAAGTTTTATGAGTATTTTTCAAATTAATTTTAAAAATTATATTGAATAAAAGACTATTTTTTAGTTTCAGTTAATTGTGCCAAAGTTCAACTGCTAAATCCAGAAATTAAGGCAATTTATTATGCTCATATTTTAATTAATTTTATCATACATTACAAACATATTTTTGAAATCTACATCTTGATGAAAAGTAAAACATAAGCGTAATAAATTTCTAGTTTTGAAATTAAATTTTTGCTAAATATCATTTACTAATTTTTGTTGTTAAAATGTCATTAGTAAATTCAAAATCATGGCAGACATTTTGTTTTTTCTACCATTTACTGTTTACTACATATATTTATTGGATAGATATTCCAGTCTTTCCCCCAAATGTGTTACTTCATAGTCTACAATATCCAACCTTACACCTAATACCTTAAATGTAGACTCACTATATAAATTGATTAACTATTGAAATGAAATCTAAAGTAGAATGATACTTGAAGTGTCGAAATTTGAAGCAAATATTTGATACTTTGAAGTTTATTTGGGGAGGAGTAAAATCTCTTTCGTTTCTCCTTACAGAATACACAGCCATACATTTGTAAACATCGTATGTCCTTTTAGAATTTTTTTTCGAAGACAATTTTGCTTGTATGTTTTAGTCTTGAATTTCATCATGCCGATTCTTACGAATGTTTCTGCAAAACAGTCACGCATTTAACCAGAAACTAACAGTAAACATTGATTCAAGTTAAGCTGAAAATTTTTATTGCCCTTTTCAAGACAACTAGAAGCCAAAAATTTATCAATATGAAACTAACTAATGTTTTTTTTCTGTTTGAGTATATCATTTTATTTTCTCTGTGTTTGTAATGTAATTTCATTAGTTCTATAGTATTAAGATATCTCCTTGCAGATAGACAGGAAGATCAGCAATTATTTAAACTGTAAACAGTATCAGTAATAATTTTAACTGTCTGAGATCAGTTTTATCTTTATAAAAAAGCGTTGAAAATGATAAGAAATTCCATAAAGATGTGTACGATAGTAAAAGAATTTTGTTTTCATTGATAAAGAACTACACGAAATACAATCAATAGAACTGTTATTCTTACTTCAATAAAAGTAAATTACAGAGTTATAAATAAAATTCATAAAAAAATAGGAAAAACATGGTCATAAATTCTACACATTAAGTAATTATGGGAGTTGAAATGTAATATTCAATTATTAAATAATTTATATTTTATGAAAGACTTATCTAACTAGGTGATAAAAACAATTAGATGCAAAATTTGTAAATTTAACTGTTTGTAGTTTATTTCCATAGTTTTTGTAATTTATATTTTAATTTCGATATGTAATATTTAATAGCTTTCAAATGTGGTATGTTATTGTTTCAAAATTAGAACATTTAGGTATTATTAATTTTAAAATCTCTGATGTATCATTAAGAATATGATTATGTGTTTCCTTACACAGTGTTTATTTTAAAAAATTTACAGCATTTGTTGGCTACCTTTGCATGTGTTACAGTGCTTAAAACTATTATGATTAAGACGATTTTCAAATAATTATTGAATGCAACTCAACTGATACAATGAAAATAAGAATATTTAAATGTAAAGGTTTTTATTATTTTTAATTTTTAAAATTAAATAACATTTTTTAATTAGATAACTCTTAAGTTTCTCTATTTTTAATACTAAAATTCATTTGTAGTTTATTCAAAATATATCAATGGAAAATATAGTTTATAAGCGAGTTAGTAAAATACAAAGAATGGCCCAGTCATAATGCTCTGCAGAAAATAAGCATGTCTAAGAATTTTCAGTATAAAGTCAAGAATATGTATTCTTCTCAATTTTCAAATTAAAAACAAATTTGTCTGTCAAGAACTATCATGTAGTGTGAAAAATTTCTATTATATTGTTTTTAATCATTAATTATTTGCTACAATTTCATATAATTGTAATAAAATATGGAATATAGCAGAAAAACATTCTTGAGCAAGTAAAGTGAATACACTATCAATCCTTTTTATAATCTTATAAATTTCGTTTTTTAATAATCCCCCAATATATAATGATAACTTTGTTCTCACTCTTGTTCTCTGAAGATAATAGTTGGTTCACCAATTTATATGATTATTTACCTATTATTGGTTTATTATCTATCTGTAATAAAATAAATTTTATCAGGAATTATACATAATTTTTCTAGAAAATTTTCCATTTCATAAAGAGGGATACAGAAAATTATTTCTTTGGTTAATATCTTAAAAGTGGTTGAGTAAATTTTTCTCATTGAATAAGAACAGGAAGAAACAGTCTCTAATAAATAATGCAATAGAAGTTTACTTAAAAAAAGTTATAATTATCTTTATTCATATATACTTATATTAATAGACACTTTTTTTATCTGACATCATTGAAATTTCATCCTGAAAAAAGTAAAAATATGAGTTTAATTATGTAAATCAATCACCTAATTTATGTAAATCTAGAACATATTTTCTCAACAGAATAATTTAAAAATATTTTATTTATCTGAGCATTGAGTTTTACATTGGTCTTTTGATATAAAAATAGAATTTACATTTAGTGGATTATTGTCTTAGTCTTTAAAATATTTTATATTTAAATGTTTTCATTGATAGATATTTCTGATTTAAAGACATTCATAGATACAGTATTATAATCGCGTGAATAATAAATATAATGCAGTGTAATTTATATAATATTTAAATAATATTATATTCATACTTATATATGCATCACTGCATTTACAATTACCTTTCCACGGAACTAACTCACTAACTTAAATGAACAATTATAAAAATTAAAAACTTTAATAGAAAATTATTTATGCTAAGTTTATAATCTAAAAGCTCCGATTACATATGTAAATAACAAAATTAAATTAGAATTCAAATACATTAAATTCTCTAGAAATTATATTTTTTAATTAATACATTTTTCACAAGAAAGCTGATAATAACATTAAAATTTATGTTAGCTTATAATATAAAATGAATGATTTCACAAAATATATTGAGGAATCTTTCAAGATAAAAATTTCTCCAATATCAAGTCGCGTATACTTATGACTATCCACCTACTTTATCTTATTATTATTGCCGGTATCGCTCTGACGAAAGGGGGACGATGACATTAAATCATACTTTGCCTTTTAATATCCTCCAGATCAGTGAAGGGAAAAGGTATGAAAAGATATGAGCTATTCTGCCATGCATTAGATTTCCCTAGAAAGCAAGCTCATATATTTTATATACAAAAACTACTGAGAAATATAGAGTCAAAGCGCTGTTCCTCATGGGTTTATACTTCAAAAAAACTCTTCCGTTGGGAAATTAATACAATTCTTGTGCAGACTTCCTGAAATTTCTAAAGTATAAAGTGGATTTTTGATCTAGAGAAAATAAATGTAAAATTTTCAAGCAATTTTTTAAAAAAAAATATTTGTTTAATGGAGAAATTTAGAGTTAGAGAATGTTTGTTATTCGTTGATAATTACATTATCATAATTTAAGCGGAAATTAATTTTTATGCTTATTTAGGTAAATTTATTTTCAGAGCAGCGTTACAAATATGGTAATGTATAGTTTTCTCTAGAAATGTAACTTATTTTGTAAGTAAAATCCTATTCTTAGTTTTTTGAGTTTTTTATACCAAACCATATGCTTGTTTAATATTAAAGGCCTTATCATCATATGCTTATTTTATATGATATGATTGAGACATATGATTAGGCATCATATGCTTGTTTTGTTACAAAATATATGAAAGTGATATTTGTGATTTTTGAAAATAGAGTTTCAGTTAATGGACTTGAAAATCATCATGTTTCAGTAATAATACTCATATTTTTATTTTTTCAATTCTAAACATTTTTTTTTAAAAAAACAAGTTAAAAAAAAATAAAACACAAAAGTTCAGTATATTTTTAGAAAAATAAGAGAACTTTGCCTGTTATAAGCTTGTTAGCGTTCAACTTTAAAATATTTATCTTAAACATGTAAGCATATACATGCATATATACATGGATGAAATATATTATCACATTTAAAGATAACCAAATAATTTGCCAAAAATATTTTTTTCTCATGAATAAATATTTTTATACAGTAAGATGTACAAAAATTTTATTTTCTTAGTATTTTCCTGTAAATTAATCCTTAATTTTCATATATTGCTTGATTACTTAAATCTTCTATTCTCGCAATGTTTTCAAAAATATGCGATGATAAGTGAGTTAAAAAGAAGCCAAATGCGAAAAACACAACTAGCATGAGTTGCGACATAACAGCTGTACACTTGTGACACACTGTTATCCTCATTTTCCCGCTTATATCTCCCTCCTCATGTGGGGGTGGAAAAAATCCCTCTAAAGTCTCTAGAGAGGAGGACTGATTTTCGAATCATTCCATCTGTGCTTAAATGATCGACAGGCTTACTCAATGTTTTAGATTTTCCAGTCCAAATGAATTCCCTTGACATGATCCCCATGAAAACGAACACTCATACCCATGTGTTAAGGGGAAAATGAAATCTCCATTTGTTCTCTTTGGTTCGTTGGCTAAATATGACCCTAAGTGACGGGGATCATTATCCCAGGGAATATTCATCGCATATACACTGTTAAGTTCTTAAGTATACTATTGTTTGATTTGTTTTAAAAATTAAGTCAGTAAAGTTAATAATAATTAGACAACATAAATATTTTACAATACTGCTTAAGTTACACGTGTATTTTACTCTAATACTAAGTGTAATATAATTTACAGACCATACTTCCTGCCAAATCACCTCAATTTGTAAAGAATTAAATTGAAAATGCTAAATATTATGGTTTAATGTTTCTCATGATATTTTATTTTTATAACTTCTTTCTATGTTTACATAAATGGAATATATTGATTGAAAAACCTTAAAACTATATGTAGTGATCTGACTTCAAAAATACTGTTTTGTTTCAAAGAGCACTTTATTTGCTACAGCAAACATTTTCACTCATAAATAGTTTTGGAAAAAAAAATTTTTTTTAAAGTGTATTTTAAAAAAAAATGTATTGTAATAATTTTGAAATAAAAATCTAAGACAAAATTTTGTAGTTTTTGATATTTCACATAATTATTATAAGCGTTTTAGAATAATTAGTCTCTAATGAAATTTTTGAAATGTTTTATTTATTTTACACTAATTGAATGTGTGGTATACATATTCAGAAAATATTTTCATAATAAATTAAGACCTTAATGGAATAGCAAGTGAAAAAATGAAAAATTGAAAAGGGATTCCTTCATAATATAAAAAACTCCATTTTAATAAAAATGGAATGGTTTTACATTGTTATAAAGTATTTTTCATCTTTAAATATAAGTTGCATATTGATTTCTGATAAATGAATTTATTAAGTGCAAACAATAATAAAAGAAATGTCTTAGAAAATGAAAAGAAAATTTTAAAGAAAGAATAATAAAAATAGGAAAATACATTTTCAAAAATCAACTTTAACTTACTGTAAAAAAAACGCCCAAAATTTTTCACTTTAATTCCCAAAATTTCCTAGAAGATTCCATTGTTTTACTATCAATCTGGAAGTTATACTTTTTTTAATATAGGAAATTCTTCAAATACTAAAATTAAAGCAAGGGAGTGATGCAATATATTTTGTGAGATCAGAAACAATTTTTTTTTAAGAAAAAAATTATCCCTTAAAAATTCTGGGGAATATTGGATACACAACATAACCGGGAAAATAAATTCTTTCTGGTTGCCTTTAATAAACAAACATCCTTGGTGGTAGTCGAATGAATAGCGCTTTTACTTCGGTTCAACAATTGGTGGGTTCAAATCCCACTTTGGATATGAGTGCTTGTAGTGACTCAGAATTCATTTAATACCGTATGACCTGGTCCATTTAGTCCTCATGTGCAAATAATAAGCACTGAGTAACAAATAAGAAGATTGATAAGTAAAGATGTTGGAATGTGCTTGAATGATAAGATAATGAATGTACTTCCAAGAGATTTTTTTTTCATATTTGATCGCAATAAATACTCAAATTTCCATAATACTGCAGAAATATTGTGCATACTTTGAACACTTTTAAATTTTTTTTCTTATAAAAACGTAAACACGATATTTGCTAAATACCTTTTTACAAAATGTAATATAAAAATGCATTGAGCTATCTTCTAACAATAAATAAAAAAATAAAAGACAAAAATTTACAATAATCTTTAATAGTAAAAAATTGCTACACTCTTTAAGAAAGATAATGATTTTTAAAAGAAGATGTATTATCTAAAACTGAGTCACGAAACTTAGAAATTCTTTTCTGAATTGAAATCTTAGAACATTCATGATCCCATAAAAAATGATAAATTCAGACTGTGATAAAAATAAAAAAATGGTCTAAAATATCAGCATCAATTAACCATAATATTTAGAAATGTTTTTAGAGATATATTATTATCACTTGGCTGACTTTTCCTTGTATAATGATAAATTAATCTACTTTATTTTTCTTTGTATTCCTATAATTTAACGATAAATTTTAACCTTTACACTTAAGCTAATAAATATGGCTTATAGGAATTTAAACTGTTAATTAATGCAGATTAGCATTTGTATGATACTCTTTGAGAAAACTAATGTTCTGTCATAACCCTAAAGTTAAATCCTTGACAATCAAGCGCTATTCAAAAGCTTGAAACTTATTCCTCAAGTACAGGTTGGCTTCATCAAATTTAAGCTTCTCTTCTTGGCGCGTTTTGAAAAGCCCTCGCAATTTAACAACGGTAATTATATTCTCGGGAAGACGCTCATCCAGATGCATTGCTTGGCTCTTAAGAAGAAGGGAAAATCTTCCAATCTTCTTCCCCGGAGGGGGTTTTCTCTTCTTCTCAAAACTTGAACCTTGGCGAGGGCGGATAGGGGACTTAATCACAAATTCCTCGCCACGGCTTCGCTGGTGTTTGAAATTGCGCAGTGCAATCAGTTAAACAAACTGCTACTGTAAAGTTAGTAGCTTCTGTTATGTATACCCTTGAGGTGAAATGGGCGAACATTGAGGACAGTGGAAGAGTTAAAATATAGAAGGTTTCGCCAAGAGAGAAAAATAATAGTAGCGGTTTATCCAGTGCTGATATGTGCTGTTTTGGCTCGGTGTAATGCAATTTTCGAATTAAGTGAATGTGTCGATAGCCTTAGGCCATCCAAAGAATTGATGATGAAAGGTTACTTAGTTAATTTATTTTTTCCTTTTATGAATTGGTGTAATTCGTAAAAGGAATAACTTTTGAAATCTGCAGGGACTGTTCAAATGATGCTTTTCGTATATTTATAAGAACCTTAGAATGTGGGTGAAAAATATTTATTCTTTAAGTGAATTTCAAATAAAGTTTTATATTGAATTTTTGTGTACCAAAGTTTTAGTTTTCACTAATGAAAAATATTATAGAAAACTATATTTTCTGTTCATCAATGTGAACCAGAAATATAAATTTCTCAAGACAAAGAAATATTTAATAATTGTATAGTTTTGTGTGTGAAGTAAAACTTGTTATAGATAAACTTATATGGTTTTATTATATATGTAAAAAAAATCACATAATTTTTGTATATATAACAGAAAAATTTTAAATATTGCTTACATAAAAATATTCTTTTAAAATAAAAATAATTAATAATAGCTTATTATAGCTAAGCAATTTTCAAACTCAAAAATATTAAATAAAAAGGAACTGAATCAAAATTTATTTTTAGTATGTTTAAAAACTTTTACTGTTTCAATGAAAAGTTTTGTTTTCTTATATATCTCCAATGAATGTTTGCTAAAGCTCAGTATTTTTATAATATAAATACTTGAATTCAAATATATTAAATTATGACCTTGTATCGTGTTATAAATTTCTTTAATAAAATTGAATCGCTAATTCAAAAAATATAAGTGCATCTTCAAATGGAATGTCTTTGAATGAGAATAACAGCATTCTGTCTTAAATTTTCAACGTCATCAAATTAAATCGTTAGATATATCGGTAGATGAAACATATCACAATGTATCAACTGTAATATTAATCTATTAAATGATAAAATATACAAAAGAAAATTAATAGTTTAATTTAGATTGATTTTTTGAAAAAATGGTAAGTTTTCATTTTATTAATTGAAAATAAAAACTGGCAACCTCTGATAAAAAAAATAGTTAAATTCAATTAAATTTATGAAATGATCAATGTAGTATATTCTAAATATTTAAGGAAAAATGTAATAATGAAAAGCTTGATTGAGTCACTTAATTCAATTTTTAATCAAAAACTAATTTACTTTTTCGTGATTACTCCCTAGAAAAAAATCAGATTTCCAATGAGATTTCACAAAAGAAAAAATAATTATGAATGAAAACTAATTTTAAAATTGTCATCGTTTCCTTAAAAATGAAAAAAATCTTATTGAATTACTTTTACAAATCACACGAACTCTCTTTTCATCAATTTTTTGTAATCGTTAATTACCTTTCTGTGCAATTAGCATAATTAGTTTTACATTAGTTATTTTTTAAGCAGTTTTGACCAACATTTTCATTAAATCTCCAGTGAAAGTAATAAAGATCTCAAAGGTAATTTGATATGAGTTTTTTTTTCAAGCATTTGATTTCTTAAGTGGGTTTATCAAAAATTTCCCCAAGGATAGGGATTTTTTCCCTTCTTTTGTATTTATTTAGTTTTATGAAATATAAAATAACTGATACAGAGAGAGCCAGGGAGAGAATGCAATTATTAGCTTTTATTAGAGTTTTTACATAAGAAATCTAAATTTTTATAAATATATCAATTATTAAAATGCACTTATTAATAATGTACTATATTTTATTAACAAATAGTAATGCATTCGAATTTTCGTAACGAACCAAATTTGATTAAAAGCATTTTTATTGTAGAAAAAATCTAGTATAAAAATTTTTTTTCATAAAAATTGGAGAAAAATTACTAAATAAACTTTTTCTAATGAATTTAATAATTATTATGTATTTTGAAAGCTACCTATTTATAAGTATTATCTTGAAATTAAATATTTTAATGCAATGTTTATGTAATCAGCCCAAAATAAGCAATAAAACATTTTATTTTAATATTTAAGAAATAATCATTAGTTATACTTACCGAATAAAAGTTTATTGATAAATTATGTAAAAAATATTTAATTACTATAATAACAATTTTATGTTTTTATTATTTTATAGATTATTTATTATATTTATATATTATTATAATATCATTTATTATATTTATAGAACAGAGAGAGGGAGAGAGAGTACTTGTACTCATGTACTTTCATACATAATATAGTATGTTTATAGTGTGGTTAAAGCAAATAATTACTACCCTAGAAGCTTTTATATTACTCATAAGTATTTTAAAAGGGATGACATAGGTGTGAAATCTTTCATATGTAGTCATCTTAATATGTACGCAGATTTTCAACTTCTGATATCAATATTTTAGTGTTCCTCTCATAAAGTTGTACGATATTTGATTTGAAATTCTTTGGCATTGTATACAAGTGAGAGTTTCGTTTCTGCCATTGGATCGGTCCTTATATTCAATATGATCTTGAAATGATAAAAATAACTCAGCTATTTCTCAAATTCAGTTTATAAATATTAGAAAAATATAACCGAAACCATAGATAAATATAACTTTTTGATCATATTAATTTTATATGGAGCCTCGAAAAATAGTATTTTCATACTGTTCATGTTATTAAAATTTCTAGCTATCATAATTACCTTTTCCAAACAAATAAAAAATAAAAATCATTCTCTTTTTTTTTCTTTTTTTGTACTGTTATCATTTATTGAAATTGTCTTTTCCTCAATATTCTCAAATATTTTGCTATTATATAAATCATACATTCTAAAAAATATATATTTAATTTATACCAAATAATTTAGAAAAAATTTCAAAACAAATATATGAAGCAATGTAAGTTTTTTAGTTAGTAAAATTTTAATTTACTTAAATTTGAAACTTATCATAGTCCAAGAATAAGTTGAAGATATTTTAGAGTTACAAAAGTTTTAAATGTTAATCAAAAATGAAATGTGTATTTATTTTAATTTATACTAAATATATGTAACGACCACTTTTACATGATGTTACATGATCTCATTTAAAAAATCATACTTATTATTAAATTTCAACTGATAAAAATTATGATAATTAGAATATTTATATTTGATTAATAACCATACACACATTGATTGTAAAACGGCTTTTTTATATATTTGTAATAAAATTTATGATAATTTTTTTAAATTCATGTCGTATGCATGTATTAATAATTTTAAACATAGAAAATGTTGTAGAAAAATATTTCAGAAATTTTAATACAATTCACTTGATTTCCACAACAGTTAATAAGATAGAAATTAATTATAATCATTAGTTAATGAATAATTTCATAATGTAAATCCTTTTCGGAGTTTATAAAAATAAATGCAAAATATAGTTTTCATTGGAGAAAAGAAACTACAAATAAAAACTAATCATTGACTCAGTGCCTTATAATTGCTTAAATTGTTTGAAATACAGATTCCAATGGAGGGAGAACCCAAGTTTCTTCTGCAAAGATATTTATGAAAAGAAACACATTCATATTGCATTCTATTGTCCTAAGTGTTGCAGGAGGTACAAGAGCGCTGACAAGGAATTTAATGAATTCATTTTCTGAACTACACCCCAGTTAAAAAGGACATTGCACGATATGGGGTTGCGTATATGAGTGGTGAGTCATTCTTTTGTTATGACGGGAAACATAAAAGGAACAGGGAGAATGTTTTGTTTTTTGCGGAGTCGAACTATATTGTATAAAAACGTTGTATTGATCGCAAGGATAAGATGAATATAATGAATAAGAACAAAAATTAAATATGAATCTGAACAGGCAAACCAAAATATTTTCTTTCAATATTTATGTTAAAAATTTAAGCTAATTAACTTTTTATAAATGAGATTGAAACATAATCTGTAACGTCATATAATCATTTTAAGACGTGTTTGAATTAATTTTGTCATATAATCGTGTTCAAATAATTTTAACAAGTCTATGTTTAAAGTACTAAGAAATATCGGACTGGTTTTATGACAAACATATATTAAACAGAATTTAAAACTTTTTTCTAGTTAGTCTTCGGTGTCGTCAAAACCAATTCGAGGTTAAAAAAATTTGATTAATATACAATCTATTGACAAATTAAATTACATTTAAAAATAATTATTTGAAAAGATTAAAATACATTAATGTTTGTCGTTTGCATTTATGCATTTTTTAATTAATTTATTATTTAATATTCACTTAAACAGGTTATTTTGTAAGTGAAAACACAGTGAGGGTTTGTAATTTTTCAAAAGTATATCATATGTTGACATTAAAACTCATCGTATAAGTGTCAGTGAGAGAATATAAAAATGTTGTGATTAAAAAACTGTAAAATATCCGGCAGAAAATAATCAATGTTCTTTCAACATTATAGTTGTGATTATTTAAGAATATTTATGGTTAAATTTGGATGCGTAGCTAAATTTATTTGCATATTCTAATATTAAATAAAATAATTTAACTTTGAATCCTAAATTTCATAAAATTTTCTATGGGCATACATAGCTATATATATATATATATATATATATATATATATATATATATATATAT
>JAPDSC010106750.1:92347-104631 GCA_026290005.1 Latrodectus geometricus
TGGGAAGCGATAATCCTTGATGAAAAGCGAAGATGACACGTCCCTATCAGCCCTATCCTCTTGCCCCTCTTCTCCCTGCTGTCGTGGTTCACCGAGGGAATAAGTTTACTTTCTTGGATTATGATTGCCTTCAAAGAGATTCCTTCAAAGGAATTGAAACAATCTTAAATTTCTTGAGAACTTATTGTAGTTTTTCTTCTTTTATTTTAGCCGATGTTGCTTAAAGCAGTTATTTAAATTTTTCATTTATCGCTCTTCAGTTGGTTTTGTATTAATTCTTGAATACTGATTGTATCCTACATCTTTGGTTGAGAAATATTTACAGAAGAATTTAATGTGGTTCACAAGAACATACATTTTATCTATACATATTGAATAAATATTTAGCACCCATTATTGTTCTAATTAATTGAAAACGATGTCCATTATAACTTTATATTAGATACATCCAGTATCATAATTTTATTAATTCTGAAGATTTATTTAATAGTTATAACCTAGTTATCATACATCGAATATGAAAAATCATTTGCGCCAAAAATACTTTAGTACATTTTCCTATAAATAATTATATAAACAAGAATAGAAAATACATTTTATAACTTAAAATATTTGACTATTTTATCACTAACTTTTGAAATTTCAAAGACAATTTTTATGGTGTTTTAAGTACCTCTGAAATTTCGGATCGCATTGTGTGTTTTTAGAAATGTATACTCTTTAGAACTCCAGGCAAATTTAGAAATTGTAGCAATTGCATAAAAGATTTTGTCATATCTTCTAAGCCATTATTTAAAGCTAAATATATATATAAGTTTTCAAGATCAAAATTACTTAAGCTATGGATATTTTTATTAATTTTAAAATTATCTAAAGTCTTATTAATTATATTCTTTAATTTAAATTTTTTCTTAGTTTTATCATTTTAAAGTTTATTTTCAAATTGGTTATCCTTTAAATAAAGCTAACATTTACCATATAATTACTAAAGAGACAAAATTTTCAATTTGAGTAATTTTAATGTTAAACTTCTTGGTTATGATTTTTTTTCTTAACCAAACAACGAAGTTTTCAATAGATTATTTTTTTAATTAAACAATAATTTTTATTGTTAACTAATTTTTTGAAAACTTATACCATTCCTGAAAAACAAATATAAGACTTTCAGTAAGTTAATTTACAAAAATAATAAGGAAGATTCTTTGATTTTCTCCATTCTAATTTTACCATTTTATTAAGCGAAAATATATAGAAATTTAAATGAATTGTTTAAAATTTCTTAAAGATGGAAGAAGGAAGAAAAAGAATTTTTGATTTAAACTCCTTAACGAAAATCAAAAACATTGGAGTTAACATTTTCATATAAATGTTCATATTTTGGTATTTTATGATCAATACACATACAGTCATGATCACCCGTAGATTTATTCAATTACTGTAACTGAAAAGAAATGGTTTTATAATTTTCATTAAATCCAATCACGGTAGAATTGTAATAATTACGAAATAACAAAAATTATTATATTTATTGCATTATTAACATTTAAGTTGTCAAGAACTGAGTATTAAATACCAATGACAAAATATCTAATATTTGACTTGATGCATCTATGTCTAGTTTTCTTGTTATTTTATAGTGAAATATACCGTAAGCGGTTTTTAGTTTTATGTATGCATATACTAATCAATCAATGAATAAGTATACAAATTTTTTAACAATTTACATTTTTTGTTAAGACTATAAAAATTTCAATTTTGAAAGAAATGTCTGTTTTTACAATTTTTAGAAGAAGCATTCAATTAAATCTGCTGATTTACAAATGGTTTTTGATACTTAGTGAAATATGCGTTTTTAATCCTCTATAATTACTTTTCAGATGATTTTTAAAATAATTGAAATAAATATTAATTTCTCTTTGTATGTGAGTCATTGAATATTTATGTTAAATATATAAATGAATAGATTTTAAAATAATTTAATCCTAGACACTAAATACTTATTTGTTTCGATCAATTATTTATCAGTTTTCAACCTAAATCTTCGAATCAAATGGATTTCTAACTACTTCAAACATTTATAGCACATTTAGAAGTAGGGAGTGATTTCACGAAGAGTTGAATTAACATTGACCTTGCAGCTACAAATTTTTCAGATAGACAGTAAGAAATAATAAAAGTTAAGAATTGTTAAAGGGTGAGTAACAGGTAATTGGAAAATAAAATTGATTGATGAACAATTTGAAGATATCATTTCACGTTTTATATAAGAGTAATAACTCTGGAAATGAATATCCCAAAAGAGGCTAAGATTAATTTAAATTTTGAAATTAAAAAAGTACTGTATCTAAGTTTATTATACAATTTTTTATTAATAATTATATGTATATATATATATATATATATATATATATATATATATGTGTGTGTGTGTGTGTGTGTGTGTGTGTGTGTGTGTGTATTTCTAAAATACATTCTACACAAAAATAAACTATACCCAATTTTGTCTAATAAGTTTTACTTACTTTTATTTCTAACATTCTTACTTCTATATGTGTCTCAGGGTTCATTCTATTTAAACGAAATTAAAAAAAACTGGGAAATTAAATATTTCTATCCTAAAATCATGTATACATAACATGATTTTAGCGTAATAATACAGACAGTACAAATAATAATACTACACAATATAACAATAAATACAGACACAAAGCAAAATTATTAAAAAACACTTAAAAAAATTAATTTAATATTTAAATGATTTTTTTTAAATCCGTGCTTAAATATTCATATAAGTTTTGTAGTACTTAAAAATTCATTAGAATAAGAAAATTGCTCAAAACTACTTTATTCAAACGTGAAGATATTTTTATACTTTTAATGTGATCGCATGCCTATAAAGTTTAAGAGAAGTTAGAACGAATTTAAGTAATAAATGAGAATAATTATATATGGAATTTTCCAATGTATAAAAATATAAAAGTATTTTAAATTTATATATTATAGTAATATTCGCATTCTATGCATTTTTACCAGAGATCCATTTACCAGCATCTTTGACATATCAGTAATCAATTGTTTTGAAAGTTTCTTTCAAAATTATATATTAAAATACTTTTCAATAAAATGCTATACATAGTAATACTATTGATATATTATATAAAATACTAATTATTTCAGTAAATAAATGTTAAGCAATAAATAAATAAGAATATTTTTAAACTTTGGTGGAAACTAATTAAGTAACTTTGTTGGAAACATTTAAACGTCTTAAACATGTTGACATTCTTATTTGAAATATTAGAATGATCATAAATATAAATTTTACTGTTAAAGTATTGCATTTAAGCACTTACTGTTATTACACATTAAACTTATTATACAATTAAAAAAATATTACTGTTAAGTAACAAATATTAAGGAAAAGTAGTTTCTATATTAAAAAAATTTTATAAATTTTTCTTATTGATTTTCTTTTATTTTATAATTGTTTTAAATTTCGAATCAAGTTTAACGTTATTATTAAAATGATAATATAAACC
Source organism: Latrodectus geometricus (assembly GCA_026290005.1). Lineage (NCBI taxonomy): Eukaryota > Metazoa > Arthropoda > Arachnida > Araneae > Theridiidae > Latrodectus > Latrodectus geometricus. Next base: position 95,887 of record JAPDSC010106750.1, read on the forward strand.
AATGATCAAAATATTATATGTACTGGGTATGTGGATTTTAAATAAGCTGCAAGAAATGGAAATGAATATTTTAGAAATGTATTATTAAAAGAAATATTCTAAGAAAAATCATAATAAGCAAAAAATGTGCATTCTGGTGTTAGAAGAAAAATGTAACAGTTACTTTTTCCCATTTTAAATTAAAATATGGATACGTCCCCTGTATTTCTCAATTTTTTCAATGTGCGAGTTATTCTGTGCTTATATATTCACTGAGACCTTTCTTATCTGAGCCAACAGTAAACGAAAGTAAAAATTTGCAAGGCAATTTTCTACTCAAAATATCTCTCTTTGAGAATGTTACTACTTTTATGATACTTACTTCATTTCACTTCTTTTTAAACGAAATCCTCACATTTTATTTAAATTGCTTATTTTTTTTTTTTTATCTATTTTACTACTTTACTTTCTTTAAAGTATTAATTACGGGAAGTATCTCTTTGTCGACTTGAAATTTTCCTAAAACAAGAAATTTTCCTTAGCTTCATTTTCTTTTTTTTCTTTTCTTTTCTTTTTTTTTTTTTTTTTTTTTTTTTTTTTTTTTTTTTTTTTTTTTTTTATCAATTCTTTCATTTTAAAAAGTAAAATTTATTTTTTTTCACAAAAAAAGTAATATGAAACGGTTTGAAGATAGTATTTTTTTTTAAATATATAACTGAATTGAAACTTTTAAGACCAATAATAGTAATTATTTCAATTATTAAAGTTATTATAAATATTCCCGTTTAATTAAGTTAAGGTATTAATTATAAAAATGGTGATACGATTTTAGTTTTATGTATCATAAAATTACATTTGTAATTAAAAAGCATTAACGGAAATAAAAATTTAAAAACTAGATTTTAAATGTATCAAGATTCTCTACTTATTTAATCATAACGCAAGAGTTTTAGAAAGTAGATCCATGACTGTTACTAACATTTTAAAAATAGTTATGACGTAAAATAGCAAAATATATTATTTAATATTTTATTTTCAATCCTTTTAATTAAAATATTTTTAAGATTATTTTGTTTACCAATTAAAATAATTTATTTTGATACAAAATCGTTTATTTCTTCCAATAGATAACAGATAAGACAAGGCATAAAATAATTGTCAAATACTTTATCAATTGATATTTGTTGAAGAAAATTAATATTTTAGTTTCCTAATTACTTATATTTTTGAGTTGAAGTATATTTTTAGTTAAAAAGTTTTAATTTTATTGATGATATTTATATTTTTTATCTTTGTATTTGTGAGATTATATTTACAAAATTAAAATCTTATTAATCAAAAAGTTAATAAAAGATTTTGAAAACATATTTATCATTATATTATATCTAAAGAAAGATTTCAAGAAATATTAAAAAGTATCCCAGACATTTTTATACGTAAATCACATGCTTTCTAATGGCTCAAGAAAATTAATTATTTTTTGTTATCAAGGACTTAAATTTATGAATGAAAATAAGAACTCGAAAACAAAGGAAAAATAACAGCTGAACTGACATTAAAATTTGAAAAGATTACTAAATGTTATTGCAATTGAAATCTTCTCATTTTTCCATGCATGAAAGCATTAATATCTTCATTTAGTGATCCATATATATAAGATTAAAATGCTATTAGTTCTCAGTCTAGTTTTAATCACTCAGAGAGCAGGTAGCTTTATTAAAAACTCCCATACAACTGAGGTGAGCAACAAGGTAATTATGCTTGGGAAACAGGCGAAAAGAGGTCCTTCTATTCCATCAAGTACATAATAAAGCGCAATTTTTCAAATACCATTAAACATAATATTTCATAATGGTAAATTCATCGCATAAAATTATCTTATGATTAATTTGGAAATATCATATATAGAATATTGATATTAGCAAAAAAAAAAAAACTATACAACTTAACACATTATGAATTAATGAGTCTCAAATATATACCGTTGCTATAAATGTACATAGAAACACTATCTTGTAGGGATTCGAAATTTCGTTATTTAATACAATTTTTTGCTCAATATATTTTTACTTATATTTAAATATAAAATTTGATTTCTAAATCGATTACGGAGTTATTAATTTTAATGCATGCGAATTTTAAATTGTAATGACAATTAATTAAATTAAGTTCATGCATTTTTCTACTATTTAACAAAATATTGCTTTAACAAAGTATCTAGGGACATTTTGAGGAAAATATTTTGAATTAAAATGTAAATAACAATTCAAACGGCTTTGTGTGAATGAGTCTTATTAATTCAAAAACTATAATCTGAGAAATATTTTGAGTATAATATCAATGAACAAATCTTATATTAGCATATTTTTATTTAATATTAACTATCGTAACGTTTTTAAAAGAGAGAAATTTTCTTCGTTCTATATAAATATTTATAAGTTATAAAGTTTTCAAAATTTTCCGTCTACTTAATTCTTTTAACGATTTAAAAATTAAAAGCTTTTTGCTTCAAAGTTATATCAATCAATAATTATTCAAAGAAGACTTTTTTCATAGATAAAAATGTGTAAAAAGTTTTATTAAATAAGTCAAAATATTTATTAAATTTTATTCAAAATTAAGCAACCACAAAGTACATTCATAAACTAATATCTTGGCTGAAATTGATATAAAAAAGAGAAATATTTTTTGCACACACAAACATGAATTTTTTCAAATACATTATTTTTAATGAAATAAGAAAATGTATTATAATAGTCATGTTATGTAAAGAATAAAATCATTCATATCTGACTAAAATACGAATCTATATTTTTAAGAAATATTTTAGAAATCTGGATAAAAGATATAAATTCACAAACACATCTAAAATATACGTTCACAGTAATTGAACATACTTTATTCAGAAAAAATTCTTGATCACTATTTTAAAAATAATTTTAATTGTTTTTAAAATCTATAAGATATCATCGAAATAAAACAGTGAAAATTGAAAAACATAAAACATTTCATGGCAAATATAATCCAGTAATTTTTAATTCTAAAAATTAAAAGGAAAAATATATTGTATTAAAGTTATCGAAAAACATCTAAAAGCGTATGATAAAAATTCAATTTCTACAATATTAAAAAATCAAAATAACTTTAATATATAATAATAACTTTAATATGTAATAAATTAAGATATAAATTTACTTTCAGAAATTGGATTTTACTTAAGAATTTGTAATGAAATTTATTTAGTTTTAATGAAAAAAAAACTAAAAAAGAGAAAAAAAAATGTTATATAACATGTTTTACAAATTTCTATTCATTGTGTATATATTCATGGAATCTGATTTTGAAGGTTTTTTAACATAGTTGTTTAGTTAGAGTATTTAATATTTAACTGCAGAATTTCCTGTAACATTACACTTAGCAGTTAATAAAAATAAAGTACATTATACATAAATTTATAAAAACTTTTAAATCGTTTTGAAAGACCAAAACATTTTGCTGAACTCATGTAATAATTTATATATTTATCAATTAATGAAAAAATATTTATGACATAATACTATTGTTACATAAGTGGTTTTTATTTTGAGTGATCGGTAATCATTTTAAAATATTTTATAACATACAGTGTCAGGAAAAATAATCTTACATTTCTTAAACAATGTTATTAATATTATCTAAATTCATTTTATATAAATTTGTAATTCATGAAAAAATAAAAATCACTAAAAATTTGCCAAAATAAAGAGCATATTAGTAATACCTAACTTTTAATATTCTTTGAAAAAATTCATCCAGTAATTCTAAGAGTTTCCATTGAAATAGAAAATCCAAATATCAAATAATTCTTAAAGTGCTATTCTCTAAAGAATTCGGCATCAACCAAGAAAGTTGCAGGAAACGCTCTCGAAATCGATATCCTGGGTGCGATATCTAATTCGACACTCGGCTGGAAATCGTTTAATCTAGAAGATATTACGTCCATGCCAGGAACAGGCTAATAACTCTCTCTCAATTAAAAGGGAATCCTTGGTCTCCGTCGGCGATTGCAAAATTTAGGAGAAAATTTACATGTGTCTTCGAACCGTTGAGTTTCTAGCTACATTTGCAACGCTAATTGCGTTTGTTCCTCTGAAAGCCTTGGATAATGACCGCCGAGTAATACTTGGTCGAAGAGATTTTCCAAGGAAATAAACGCAACATTCCGATTCATAGTTACAATATTGTTTGGCTTCTATTACAACATTCATGCTCATCCAACTGAGAATATTGTAAAGGAATGTCGGACTATATAAAACATAATGAAACAACCTCTGAGAACTCATTTAACACTGTGAACAGGGATTCTTGAAATTATTAAAAGGGTATCCAATTCTTTGATATTTATGTTAGAAATAATTGATTTGAAGTAGAATAAAAAGTTTCAATATGTTTGTCTTTGGTCTTTAGTATACAATAAGCTTTTTTTTAAATGAAATTGTACACTTTCATTTTAAAGAAATTTATTGTAAGATAAATGAAATTGTGAATGAAATGAATTTTGGTACAATGCTTGTTATTTTTACTCATAAACAATTTATTTTCTTCAATTCTGAATATAGATTGTTTATGCGTGAAAATAAATTATGAAATGAATAATACAAAAACGAGTGAGATCTTCACTCAAGTTGATTCACACAGCCTATAAAACAATTATTTTTCTTTTTTATATAATTTAAGAAATATTTTAAGAGTAGTTACAGCTAAATTGGTGTAAGTTTATGTGGCAGTAAATTAAAAATGTTTTTATCTTTCTTTTTTAATTTAAATAAAATATATGCTATATAATTATCTTATTTATTTTTCCAGATATACATAAATGTATACAGTTATGTAAAATGTTAGAGATCATCATCACATAACTAGAACATCAATATTCCCAGATAGATGCAATCGCCTTTCTTTCATAGATATGCTCGATGAGAGAGAAATCACACACACACAGCCTATCTGGATGGTTAAAGAAGTGTTTGACAAGCTGTAAGACAGTTCATAGCATCACGTTCTGCGCGTAGTCTAGCATTATCTTGCTGAAAAATAAGGTTAGAGCATTGCAAAAGAAATGGTAGGAAAACAGGTTTCATAATGTCATTGACGTATTGCTGTGACGTAAGAGTGTATCTAATTATGACCAAAGGGGTCCAATTATCAATGTCATGCCACTCCAAATGATAACGAAATGGCACTCCAGATCATAACTTCTGGTTGATTACCTCTGTAGAGTGCAATAATGAGCATAAGATCAAGCCACTCAGGGAGTCTCCAGACACGACTTTGATGACCTACAGCACAAAGAAGTGGGTTTCGACGCTAAAGACTATGAGTTCCCAGCCATCATCATTCCAACTTCATCAGGTCAAACACGAGTTTTTTTTTTTTTTTTTTTTTTTTTAAATTTGATTTGAGTGATCAGGTGTGAGTGGCAGATGGGACAACGGTAGGTATAATTATGGATTTCGCTCAATCCACCGTCTATAAATGATTATGGTGGACACTCGTGTGCGGATCACATGTCTGATGGTTCATAGTGACGAATCAGGCGCTGTGACAGCTGATCTAGCATTTACTCTGTCATTCCGATTTTTTGTGACTTGAGATCAACTATCATGACGTTGAAATCTGCAATTGTCTACCCATTCTTTCCAGCATCTTCTAATCACCGCAAACCTTTTTCCGAAATGGCGACCGATTATCCAATTTGTTCAACCTGCCTTTTGCAATCCAGTAGTACGATTTCTCTCAAACTCTGACAATTGTTTGACATGAGCTCGAGTACTGTGGCGAGGCATTTTTAATCGTAGAAAGATATCTTAAAACAATGCAATGGAAATGTTTAACAACTGGTTAAGATCAGCTCTTTAAATTCATCTTCTAGATGCGTAGGAGATCTCTCTATTAATTTATGGAGCACCAACTTTTAATCATTTGTATATTTAGTTAAAGCATTTATCCATACGAGGTTTCAAAAGCTATCGGATAATTCCTTTCTGATGACTCGATTTTTTTTTTTTTTTTTTTTTTTTTTTTTTTTTTTTTATAGAATAGGTGGAGATATATTTTTCAACATTATATCTATTTGAATGAACAATCTCTATGAATTTTATAGTGTGCTATGAAATATTAGAAATATTGTTCGCGCATTTTTCTTAGTACCATCACATCTGTATATGTTGAACAACATTTTATGAATATTAAATACAACTTTAATCGTATATACTTGATTCAGAAACAATTGTTTCTTTGAAATAAAAGTATTAAGGTAAAAATGATTTCTAATTTTATTGGCTTTAAACAAATTACGCCTATCCTCACCAGAAGAAGATCTGTGAAATCAAAGTTGATATTCACAGATAAGAGTCCGTAACCTTAGATCTAGTGATACAATATAAATGATTGGATATTTTTCTGTTGTAACAAAACCATTTGTTGATTCAGTTAAAATACATGTTATTTTCTTAAAGCCTGTACTTAAAGTTTAAATTATCAGGATTCTTTCTGTTGTTTAGAAATTACAATTAGGTAGATCTTATTATAGTTTACTTGTTTCATGCTTTAAATTTCATTTGTGTTTCAATTAATTTCCCATTTAAATTTATTAGTATAATTAATTTTTCATTATAAAGAACTCGGAAGAATGATTTTCATTCTATCATGTATTAGATATCAAGCTTCAATTATCAAATTAATCATTATTCGGGTTAGTTTAAATTTATAATCATTGATCAACAACCTATCCTAAATTCAGAGCTATCGAATTATAAAATAAAACAGTACGAGTATATATAAATAGTGTTAATAAAAACAAAATTTAAAATATTTAATAAGTCCTCTAGATCATAGTAATTAGATAGCAATTATAAATATCTTTAAAAAATATCATTATTGGTCAAAGCATTGCTTCCTTACTAGGGTTTACAAAAGGCTTCAAGAAGTAATGGAATTATGAACAAAATTGTTGGAAAAATATTTTAATCCTAAACAAGACATAAGGAGAAATAAATCAAAATATTAAGTAATTACCTAAGTAACCAACTGTATAATCACACATAAACCCGTACTGATATCCATATACATTCTTGTAAACTACAAAAATTTGAAACCATCCCATTTTATAAGAACAAACTATTTCCCGAAGCAACACTTCGCTTGACAGTAATTAACACTGGAGCATTCTTCACTATTATCGTATATATTTTCTCACATTTTTTACAAGTTCAACGCCTACAGCATCTCCTCTCATCAGGGTTCTTCCTTGTTTTTATCAAATTTCGCTCAACTAATTTACCTTAAAGAGGTTCCTCCGCGAACTAATTATTGGATGCACTTTCCCTGTCAAAAATAAAAGTGAAACTAGATGCCTTGAGTATCGATCAGGGCTGTTTTGTTTTGAAGGCCCTTAGAAAAATTTACTTTTCCTTGGTGAAGTCCTTCGGGCTTTAAATTGAAAAAAATCAAATAGATTTTTTCACATTTTTTGTCAGACGTGAAATCAGTAGTCGTTAGGTTAAAAGCAGACCTTAGGGGTGGATTTTTATATCTATTGATTCATTTATACTTTTTTTTCTCTCATTACTTCAAGAGGCCAAATTTCAAAATACTTAATATAAAATATAATTCTCATTTTAAAATCCAGATAAAATGTCATTGTATATTTAATCATTTATTTTAAACTTTTTTCAAATATTGAGATTTAATCCAATAGTTTTAATTATATATCTCATTTCATACGCAATATTGGAATATAAATTATTAAAAAAATTAAGAAAAAATGGCATTTTATATTTTATTAATGAAGCCTGTAACAAAAAAGCATAAGACGGATTACTTAATATTTCTCCAAAAAAGTGTATAAATATTAATATTTAATTTTTTTAAAAGAAACAAATAAATGCTTAAAGTTAACTTTCCTGATCTTTCTATTGTTCAGTCATGTAGAATCACATTTGTTTACGAATTTTACAATACTATTTTTACATAAATATACCATAAAGAACAATTAAACTATTATTCACTGCAAAGAAGTTAACATTTAGATTATTCAAAATATATTAAAAAGTTAATTCATATTTATTTAATTGTTTACGAAGTAAACACATGCTGTTTTACAAAATTACTTTTTAATAATAATTAAACATTAGGTCTAAAATTAACATTTGGTTTAAAATTTAAAATTTACATTAAATACATTTAAAATAGGAATTAAACATTAGGTTTTTATGAAAATGGACATACTTGTTTCCTATCAATCCACAAAATCTAAAAGATGAAATTAATAGGAAGGCTGCAAACAAATATGCGTAGCTAAAAACATATTTTGAGGGAAAGTATCTTTGATAATTGCACAGTCTTTGACGTGTTAAAACATAAACAAACATTGAAAGAAAAAAAATTTGCTACAGTTTATTAGAAATTTAAAAAGTAAAAGAGAAATGAGATGTGATCTTTAAGAAAATAAAAAGTTCAAGACAACTTTTCTCCAATTTCTTGACGTTGTTAAATATTCTGGATTTAAAGAAATACTTCGAATACTTGAAAGTAGAACTACTAAGCTACCAGAAATTTTTCGTAATTGTGTATCAGATTTTAAATCTCTCAAGTATTCTAGAAAGAGTAATTTATCCTTATATATATATATATATGCGTGTGTATATATTTATATATATATATATACATATATATATTTATGTATGTGTATATGTGTATATATTTATATATATATATATATATATA
>JAPDSC010106750.1:109631-122841 GCA_026290005.1 Latrodectus geometricus
TCAGTGTCCGGATAATTGGCTCTGACGTCATTTGGTCCTGCTGTTTGGTAAAAAGTGCCGAATTGATGGCATCTAATATAGAGGAGAATGCACTTAACGTAAACCATTGTAGGTGGGTGAGACTTTGTAAATTATAAAAAGATTCAAAGAAAAACCAGAAAAATGCCTGCCAGCCTCTTCGATATCATTTCACTTGGAGAACACCTGAGCAAACACTACCAATTTTGGGTGTCCAAATTATCATTAACAAATACTACAGTTCTTCCAGTTGAAAGAACGATTCCTTTTCTCACCGGTTTTTCTCGACGTCTGAATAAAAAATATCAAAATTGGAAATATAAAACTTTTAATGAATAAAAAAGAATTATAAATAAAACAATTACTTATTTTTTCGTGAAATTAACTATAAATAAGGAAATAACTGGAAAGATATGCCTTTTTTGTTTAGATATATTGCGATTAAAAAATAAATCTGTTTAATAAAACAATATTACAATAGTAATAGCTCTTTCCCTAAGATAAAATATTTAAAAAACATAACGAGAGTAATTTCTATAATTTCAATCAAAGTAATTTGCCTCTAATACTATTAAGATGCAAAAAAATTTGGGGAAACTTTCTGGAGAATCTTAAAACAGCTACATTTTAATGTTTTACATTTTCTTTTCACTCTTGAAGTGAAAAGTAAGCATATAATTAACCATTTTTTTTGCTTTAATTTTTTTGCATTATTATGAACTTATTACATCTCTGTGAAACTAGAAATTATATTATTCCTTAATGTCGAAAGCATATTTCTAAAATATAATACTTTTAAATATTCAAGTGATTATTTGCTATTAAATAATATTTAAAAAATATTTTTCGCCATTAAATCAAACACATTTTTTCAAAAAATATTCTTCATTGCCCGCCCAACCTGTCTAGTGGTTAGCGTAACTGACTACAGATGGGGAGGACCTGTGTTCGAATCCCAGCTCGGGTATGGATGTTCTTTCTCTTCCTATGTGTTTCTTGTCCTTTCTTCAGATGATGAATGAATGTGGCACGCCCTATGAATGGGTTTGTGGTGGTGTGATGTGGGTAGTGCTACTCGCCTCCGTGACTTGGTTCACAGGTGCCCACCGTGAAACGATAAATGAGTAACACTTGCCGGCCCTAATGTAGCGGGAGAGGGTTATTCACCTAAGTGCCCACCATTGGAGGGAAAAAACTTTTCCGAAACAAATTTAAAAATATTTACTACTTTATAAACGAAGACTAAAACCATTTAATAGCTGCAAATGTGAACTAAATACTTAAATATTTATATTTCAAATTGAAAAAATTTAAACTTGAGATAAATAAGCACAGCAAATAATCAAAATATGTTGACTTTATTTACCTAAATACATATTATATTTTTAAAATATATATATTAATTCAGAAAACAATATTAGTTGTATTACTGAATTAATTCTGAATTAATATTGTATTACATTGTAAATACAATATTAATTAAGAAACAATAATGTATCCAGGAATTTCTGAACATTATTGTTTTCTATGTAATTTGATTGTAAATTTCTTTTTGGAAATTTTAAACTGAACTTGTTTTTTTTATCAAGACAATTCACCCAAATTGTACCTAGGGTAGCAACTGTGATTGATTTCAGTATAATTCGCCATTCTTTTTCCAAAAGCTAGCTTCCAAATCTAATATTCACGAGCAGCTAAGCGGTTGGCAAACTTCTTTAAAGTAAAACATTTCTCTTTTGGTGGAAAAGACAGTGTCGTAGAATGGGTTTCAGCACAAAAGGAAAAGTAATAGAGGAGCGTTTCGATTCTATTTATACAACGATTGTCCCAATGATCCCAAAGATAAGGATGGATCAATCAGGAATCTCTAGAGCTGTCTAAAGGGGGGACCTTTTCAATATCCGAGCGATCCACTCTGAAGTTCGAAACCTGGACGTGAAGTGAAATGAAGAAAAGAGAGAGAGGTTGGGTGAATATGGGGGGTGAGTGAGAAATAATTTTAGGCATCATTGCCCGATGCCTTTTCGCCCGATTTGGAATTTTCTGATGTTTATAGCGCTGTGTTGTTGGCAGTAGCAATCGTCCGAAGAGGGAAGAAGAATTTTCATTCTTTTTCTTTTACAGAATCTTTGTTCTCTTTTTGACTTTTGACAAAAGGTTATGTGTTTTCAGAGAAGCGGAAGAGGTGGTGTGAGTGGCGGGGAATGTTTAGGTGATTTATTTGACATTACGGTTGAAATACTGTGCCCAGGATATTTCGAGCCTTTGATGTAGAGCTCTTGGAAGCCTTCTCTAGGCACGAAAGAGAAATACAAATAATAGGGTAGAAAAATGTTTGTTTTTGAAAGCTATGAATCTATTTAGATATTTTACAAAATGCAAATATATAGTTTCGGATACTTTTAGATGACATTGAAATTTTAAAGTTAATGTATTCGAATATAAACTATAATATATTGACATTTTTATATAAAATAATCCAATATGTTTTCAAAATATGTGTTCGAATTTAATGAAGTGTTCTAATAAACCTACTCTTATATAGTAAGTTTGATTGAATTAAATTCTGAGTTCAAAAATGACCAATTGAGTGACCATCATATAGAAAATTGTTTTTGTAGGAAAAGAACATTTGAATAATAAGCAAAAAAATATTTGTTTAAGGCTATACATTTATTTCGATATTTTTTGAAATACAAAAAAATGAAAAAAAATTCACAATAGTATAAAGAGGACACAATATAATAATATTAAAACTTACTAGAGGATATTAAAATTTATTAGTGTGAATTTGACGTTAATTATAAACTTCTTAATTGATTAATTAAATATCAAACTGTACAAGAGACTTTATTTATTTTTAGAAGCCAGAGCTTTGTAAAAGTGAATTCATAATAGTAACTAAAGTAAGCTATTTATTTTAGAAGGTTTATGTATATTTAGATGTTTTTAAGGTATATAAACAGGAAAGTTCCTATTGATCAAGACTTTAGAAGGATTCTTCAAAACAATAAAATGTATTCGTCATTAATGGAATCAGTAATTAATAAATAATTTTCATTTCATTGATTTTAATATCAAACTTTGCAAATCCTTTCAAATTTTTGACTTGGCATTCTTCGAAGTGTTTGCTCTCAACCCGAAAGAAAAATTTAATTAGCATGTAGATAAAATATTTGTATTAGAATATACTGATTATTCAAATATTTTTGAAATACAAAAACTGAAATGTTTTACAAAACCTAATTATTAACTGCAAAAATATTAAAAGTCATTCCTTGTTAAAAGATTCTATGATAAGTAAAAATCACAATAATGGTAATTCAATTAGCAAATTATTAATTTTGTAATTTTAAAAATAGTTTACTCGCATGCACATTTTAAAAGAATTTATTTTTAAATGTTATTAGCAGTTTATAATTGAAACAACAGTTTCGTTACATTGCTGTAATCTTGTAGAATTTTAGCAAAATAAGAACTCGTATTATATTGTGATAGACATCCATTTGTTCTTAATAAACACAAAAACTCTAGTTATTATATACACTAACTATTTATTCTTTATTTTTCTATTATCCAGAAGAAGCCGAATGTGTGAGAGAGAAAAAGAGTTTCTATAGTATTTTTTCATCGGACTGAAGATTTAATCGACTTGCTATAAAAATTTTATAAAGCCTAAGGTTGCTTATTTAATATATAACTTATATAAATTATGATTGCGATACTGTTAGTGTAATATGAAAGTCATAAAGGAATTTAAAATGTTACACGTAAAAATATTTCAATATATTATTACTGTGAAAATATATTTTGAAATTTTTTGTTGGAAATCCGACATATTATATCCTGAATTTTATATTGTAAGTATATTAGAAAGTTTATAAAAGCAAATTGCGCTATTAAATATATTCTTATTATTTTTAATGCGTTTTTAAGCTAAACATTGTAAAACCCTAAGATTTCATTAAAAAATTTAAGAGCTTGCTGGAATTTTATTATAGATACTAAAAATATTCCTTGTATTAAACAAAATAAGAAAAAATAATTACTCTTCTTATTTCTCCTGTAAGAAAAATGTATATAAATCATTGAAATAAATGTATTATTATGCTTCAATAAATTGAAAATATGAAACATTAGATATTAAAGGAAATATTAAATACCACATATATTTCCAGCTTGTCATATCTAACGCAGTTATCTAATAAATTTCAGTCAGTCAAAGATTTGAGGTTTGATATAATACAGCTATGCTAAATATAATTCAATAAACATACATTTCGTAACCTATATTTCCTTTCTCAATTTATTGAACATACTCAAAATGACCACATGGCTGAAAATTTCTAATAAGTAACTCCATAATTTAATAATTATAATGAACAACTAAGGCCCACACTCTACAAGGCCTGATTCACAGATCCATAACTGACTGACCAACGGCCGGATTGTATCGCATATGGAGAATCTCTTTTAGACATGAATATATTAAATTAAAATCACCTTTAAAATCAAAGTATTTTAATGACCTCGGAACCACGACAGTGGCTATCGGCTGACCAGGATCCCTAATCGGACATTCCCCCCTTTGTTCTTAATTCAATAAGTTACCACCTTCAGTCCGGAATTTCTAAGTGGACTCCAATTAAACCTGATCCAGTTTACCAAGAGTGAAAAAAGGAAAAGGGCAATTCAAATAGGCTGCCCCCCTAGCTGTGAGTCATACCACAACAGTATGTAATTGAATTATCATCACGGAGCTTGTTCCCCGGCTTCGACTCGAAATCGGAATCTTGGCATTGTTCGTGGGCACAGAGTGTGAACACCCTTTTCGGTGAGGTAGCATTAAACACTATGATTTTCACTGCACTCCTCTCCCCTCACATAGTTTTCGGTATTATTTGCGATTTTGGTGGAATGGGTGGGACAGTGTGCACTGAGTCTGCTCAGTTTTCTCATGTTAAGTTAGTGACTCAGTCTCTCGGTGAATAAGGATAAGTGTTTGTTTTAGATGCGAGTTGTATTAATATGGTATTAATATAAAATTAACTACAAGAGAAAATAGAATTTTTTGGTTTCATCACTAAGAAGGCACTTAATCACTAAGAAGGCACTTAGAAGGCAAAAAATAGGCGGAAATGCAAAAAAAGGGAAAAATGCAAAAGAATTTTGTTAGGTTTACGAAATTAATATATTTTTTTTTTTTTTTTTACATTGCAAAATGTATTTTTGTATAGGTTTCAATTTTCTTCTATAAAATATGCCTTTTAAGATGTTATTATTTGCATTTATAGTTACCTATATCAAATGACAAAGTTACAATTTTGGCAATTTATTTCATTCATTTCCCTCAATGGCATTAGGTGTTTAGGAACTTCAAATCATAATTGTAATTATATGAAGTTCCTAAATACCTAATTCTATTGATTAGGAATCACAAAATTTTGGTATTTTTAAAAACTTTAAATTGATAAAAGTAAAATATTCCCTCCAAAGCAGGCATTTTCCTGTTCAACCATCCACCTATATCAATGTGTGGATGATTCATACCTATCAGTATAAAGCAAAAAGTATTATTTGTGTAAAAATTTTAGGTTACATCAAAATTAAATTTATAATTTCCTAGAACAAGAATTGAATCAAATAACTAAGTTATAGCTCATGACAAAAGCATGATTTAAAATATATTTTAGTTTAAAAATTTATAATATTGTTCATTTTCATCAACATTATTTTTCTGCTACGATAATGTGGAGAAGAGGGTTTCAGATCTGGTATGACCTCGTCACCTAACTGTAGTTCATAACTACCAGGTGCTTGGCTATGAGGAATATTTCAAACCTGTTAAACTTAAGGTACAATAAGAGACTCTTTCTGTACCTCTATGTATGTATGCAACTTTATGCAGGAGAATTTTATTTATTTACAATCATTTTATAAAATTTATATATTTTTATTTCACTTAAAAAGTAATGAAATTTTTATTAGTTTTGTTTTATTAAATTCTCATTTCTTTCTATATATCTATTTTCTTTCTTTATAATAGACCTATGGATTTTTCGAAAAGATAATTTATGTTTATTATTTCGACATTTAAGTTGATTTAAGTATTTGTTTTCAGTACAAAAGTGCTAATCGATAATAAAAAAATACATAGCAGTTTTTAGTATTTGAAAAAATAATAAATTTAAATTTTTCATTATAAATAGAAAGGATAATAATTTTAAAGATAAAGTAAATTAATTTATCAAATTTAAAAGTGCAAAAATATTAAACTTTAAATCTGCAAATATAAAAGCTTTATATCTCTTTAAAGGTTTCGTTTGATAATATCTAAAATTCGTATTTAAAATTTGAATCAAATTTAAGAAATTAATTTAAGAAATTAGAAAGAATCAATTAATAATTGAATAAAATTTAAGAAAGAATCAAATAAGAAATTAATTAATTTTTTAAGTATGAAAATAAACGTGTTATGGTTATTAGTTCTCTTAGTTTCATAATCTTCAAAGACTATGTATTTTATGTTATAGTTGTTAAATTATATATATACAATGGAACTTAATTTATAATTATATATAATTTCATCTAAAATCTAAGTTGTTTCAAACTACAGGAAATTGTATCAATATAAGTTAAAATGAAAACACAAATATGAATCATGACTATTTATTTAATTTCAAATATTATATTTTTAATTCACTCTTCCAACAGCATTATTAGTAAAATGATTCAATATTTCTTATTTGAAAATTTTTCCAAATCAAGCTTTCATGAATATTTCTCTTGCTCTAATCTTGATATCATGTTGAATATACTCAATTGATATCATTCGCTTTGTGGAAAACAGTTTGAGAAATAATTCCTATTTCGCGAAAACCACAAATTATGCATATATAATTTATTGTGATGTAGTTCAGGACAAATTAAAGTAATAAATATTTATAAAACAACAAGTATGTTAAAACCCAATTTTATAATTCATTTAAATATAGAAGAAAAATTCATATCGTTTTTATATTATATAAAATAAATTACAAAATGCTGAGAGAATTTTCTTCTTGTATAAGATAAATTTAATTACATATAGCTGCATTAATAGTTAACATGCTTCAAAAAAATGAAAAATTACTAGTATAATGATGATTGGTATTATTGCATTTACATTTTAAAGTTCCATTATGTAAATCTTAAGTTAGTGTTGGACTGTCAACAGCATTATGCTAATTCTTAATATTTCTTTGGGAATCAAAGATTAATAAATTACTTATTTTATTGTACTTGCTTTATGCGCAATAAATTTAATATACTTTGAATACCCACTTAATTCTAATATAAAAAGGAAGCCGAATATTAGTAACTTCTTTTTTTAAGGGTAAAAATAGTTAAATTTAAAAATAAAAAATATTAAAAATTAAAAATAATTAAATTTAAAATTAAAAATTATTAAATTTAAAATTAAAAATTTTAAGGATAAATTGTTAAAAATTATCCTTTATATTTCAAACTCCTAAATCTGTTTTTCAATCTAATGTGTAATCTAACTGGCATCTTTTTTGCATGGCACCTTTTTTGTATGTAAATGGTCACCTTTTTTGTACGTTGTTCAACAATTCATGGATCTAACTGCGATCGGGATTTAGAATGTTTGATTGAATTTAGAGTATATTTTAAATTGTAGGTCTCTGTAGGATCAGCTCTTGTATGCTAGAAAAGAATCCTAGAGCAATAAAACAGGTAAATGAATTAAAATTTATTCTGAGAATTGTTTGTGCTATTATTCATCTTCAATTTTCATTTCATTTTTATTAATTCTGTCTCACATGTCACACATACTTTTATTTTCGAAGGCTACTTTATCTTAATAATTAATTGAAATAAATATAAGCAACCTACTTAACAATACGACTTATAAACAAATTTATTTTTCAATTAATTCATTTCTTAATTACAAATATTACAAATGCTTATACAGTGATATATCTACCAATCATTTAAGTATCTAATTTACGTATTACACAAATATAAAAATTTTAAGTTTTATTTTTCTTATGATTTAAATGTAAATTCTTCAAAATTAATGTTGTCTTAACAAATACAAATGAATGATAGTTGATAAGAAAATTACAAAAATTAAAAGTTCTCAATAATCTTGAACTAAATAAATGCTTTGAAAGAAATGTATTTTTTGTATGAAATTTTATAGTTAAAATTAAAAATGATCTTTTATAAGTAAACTAAACTCTTTCATTAAAACTAAACTCTTTCATTTACTGAAAGTGTAAAATAACACAAAAAAAACACCATCACAAGAAACTGAAATTTGTTTTAGTTTAAATACACTTAAGTTAGAATTGATACTTAATATTTTTATTGCTTGAACAGAATGTCAACTATAGGAATAATTAAGATAAGATTGCGTGAGTATTTTACGTCAGAATGAATACTCAGCTTAGAAAGAGAAAACGGGAGAAAAAGAATTAAGCTGACGTACGTGTGATAATTTTTGCTGAAATAAAGATCAAAAGTGAAAAAAAAAACGCAAATGAAAGGGAAAATATATTTACGCTTCTTTGACCTCTACTATTTTATGTAAATACGTTTTTTTCCTTTTAAACGAGTCAAGAAAAGAATAAAATTTTCTGAATGCACAATTTTAAAAACAACTGAGTGAATGAAAATAAATCAAGTAGAAAATGAGGAGTTAATTGTTAAGTAGTTTAAATAACAGTACATTTTTATTTTACTTTTGAAATTAATTAAATAAATTACAAATACAGATTTACATTTTTTAAAAGTATTGCTTAATTAGTATATTAATATGTAAATATCATCAAAATTGTATATTTTAAACTTGAAAGTTACACAATTTTCTTTAATAAGCATTTAGTTCAAAATAAATTAATTTATCTACAAAAGAGGATTTTGGTAAGTAAAACAAAAAAAAAATTATATTATTAAGTTAATATTAAAAGAAAAAATTCAAATATCAATTTACTTAGTTTAAAATATATACATTATTATAATATAAGAACTTAATGAATGAAAATTTTTAAATGAATATTAAATTAACATTTTTAAAGGGTTTTAACCACAATGAAAACTTTTTATTATACAGAGGTTATTAACACATATTTAGAAGAATTTCTATAAAGAATAAAAAAGTAAATGTTTTAGAACAAAAATTTTTGGCAACAGCTTATTATTTGAAATGAGAAATATCATCTGCTACTTTTTAATGTTTTCTTCTTTCAAAATGTCGCATGTAAATAAGCTGTGGATTGAAGAATATGTTTTTCCGAAAAGAAATATTCTTATTCCAAATTCAAAAGCTTAGTAAAATGCTTGGTATTAAAATGTGCAAAATAAACAACATCATTAATCAGACAGGTAAAAACTATTAACCATTATTTCCACATGGAAAGAAGACTCCAAATGAATATCTGAAAAAGGTACATAATGTTTGAAATGTTTCTAAAATGAAATTACAGGCAACAAAAGAAAATCTGCCAACACAGAAATCAATTGTAAAGTCTTTAAATACATCTGTAGCAACAATAAGTAAATAATAAACTAAGATTTACAACTTAAAAAAAGCTAAGAAACATAATTTTCACCAGCTTTCGCCGATACACGTGTCCCAATGCAAAAGATTTTGCAGAATCCTGTATGAAAACCATTTAGCAGGAGAGAAATGGAATACAAATTTTGATTCTTGATAAAGCATGGGTGCATAATGAAGCTAAATGAGTGCAAAAAAAGGTTCATTTACTATAGAAAAAGAGGGAAAAAATGTACAAACCTGGTTCCATCAATTTAAAGAAAGTTTCAGTAAGGGGTTTACGATTGTCGCAGGTTTCTCCTACAATGGGAAATTAAAAATATGAAGAGAGGGAAAAAATATTAAAACATATTCATCATACTATTAGAAAAATGTTTTACGTCCAGTACTTATAGAAGAAATTCCACTTCTTTATCCCAATGAATTTTTAAGAGTGATACTTCATCAAGACAAAGCTACAAGTAATACTTCGAAAACTGCCACTCCATTCCTCAAAACAATGAAGACTAATACAGGTATTGCATATATACCTTTTCAACATATTCCTGCAAAGTCCCCTGACGTTTCACCTATGAACTATTGTGCCTTTGGTCTGTCAAAAAGAATTCTTTTTTAAACGCAAACCCACCACGATAGATGGACTATGACTCTGGAAATTAGTGGAAGAGGAAGTATAAAGAAATACCCCTGGACATTTTACGAAAAGTTCTTCTATCATGGAAATCACGATTCAGACATACAGTCCAGAAAAATGTCTATCAGATCAAACATTTAAAAAAATAGTCTTTACATTTTAAACGTTAATTAAATGGCCCTGAAATCTTTCTAAACATGTGTTAATACCCCCTGTAGTTAAATCTTTTTGACTAAAATAAAAATGACATGACTTGAATATATTTTTTAATTATGATATTGAATTCACTATAAATATATTTCTTATTTTTTTAGAGGCTAAACAATGATTATGAAATTTAATAGAGAAAGTAAATAAACAACAAAGATTTAAAAAATAAAATAAGATTTAGTAAAGGGCATGTTAACTGATTTGAACTTCACGTGCACGTTTTAATTACAAATAGTCACTTTATAAAAAGTATTAAAACAATTTAAAAAGATCATATATTGAATTCTTCAAACTGTTATGAAACAAATGAAGATTTATGTATATGTCTTACATTACTTGGAAGAATGACTGCGTTGATAGTGTCCATAAAGAGATTGAAATGTGATTACAAAAAAAAGTTAACATAATGAGACATTAAAAATTAATTAGAAAATTACATATTTCTTTTAAAAATCCAGTTTTAATGATTTTTCGTAAGGGTTTAACGTTTACTTATAACGATGCATATTTACTCATCATAACATAATTTTTAAAATTTGGAAACTCAATCCTTTTCATTTGAACTAGAATACTACAATTAATAATAATATTAAGAATATGATGGATTAAAATAACCATATAAATTTCAAGATTGTTTCTATCAGACAAGGAAACTGAAAAACTGTTTAAGTTATATGTTTGAATATGTGTGTTCTAGAGTAACTAGGAAAATTTTTGAATAATATTAAACAGTCTTCATATAGAGAAATGAATTAATATCGAAAAACTATTATTAGGTTAAATCTGTAGGAACAGTGAGTACTTACAGGCGATTTTATGGATTTTAAATATGGGGTTAGAGATATATATAAAAGAACTCCCTATAGCATCCAGTTTCAAGTTCAACCTTGTTGAGATGGAAGTTAAAGGTAAAAAATAATAAATTTAAAATAAGATTAAAATCAATTATGAAATTTTCCATGTCTCTGTGGTGATCAGTGATATGCATTGAATTCCTAAAAAAATAATCTAAAGGTTGCTCCTTTCTATAACCATTGGTAAGGGAATTTCAATTTTTGACAAAATTGAAAAGACTGATATTACTAGAAAATCACTGTTTGGAACTAATAGAAATTCAGATTGAAGCTCCTGATGTACAATTAAGTCAAAATTCTGATTTAACTGTTGATCTGATAAGAAGATGAATAACATATCAGGTCAAAGGACTGTGTATAATTTTTTTTTGTTTCCAAATAAACTGAAACCAAAATTTCTGAATCACACTTTTGTAATCCTATGAACAATGAAAGTTCTATATAATATAGGGAAAACAACTAAAAATACGAAAATGCTGTTTTATAAAGAAAAATTAGTTAAAGCAATTTTCATAACGGTTCTCAGTCTTTCCAAAAATGTACGGTACTGCAAACTCTGTTGAATTTTCTTTTTTCTTAAAGAATGTATTGACTATTATATTTGCTTTTCTGAGTAGTAATTTCTATAGTTTTCAAGAAAAATTATCCATAGTAAATTGATTTAAATGTTTAGAGTATCGAATAATTAAATGTATAAATGATTGAAAGAAATTATAAGGTGCTCACTAAAAAAACTAGAATAAAATGTAACATGAATGTTAAGTTTATGTTACAAATATTTGCATATCATAAAATATAATATGTTTATCAAAACATGTGATTGATAAAATGGCTAAGAAACTTATTATAGTAAATAAAAGTTATAGGTTTTGCAAATGCATTTTCTATTCTTCTGCTAATAATCTTATAGTTTCGTTTAGCGAATCACTGATAAAAATAATTTCAATATTTAATGAATAACTACTGGGAGTACTTTATTTATATTTGAAGTACTTAAATAAAAGCTTAATTAAAACATTTTAGAGGAAAATTTTAAGAGAATGTTTATATCACGTAAGATTTTTTATATATAAACGATTGTTGAAATTTAAAAATCATAAAGTGATTGTAAAATATTTTTAACTTTACAATTTCAGTTGCTAGACTATTCGTTACACAGTGTCAAAATAGTAATATAATTACATATTGTGTTAGGAAATATCAATAACAATAATAAAATGTCAAGATGTGATAATTTTCTTTTTCGCTTCCTCTTCTCCGTGTTACACCAAAGAATCGATCTCAATCATAACTAACTATAAGATATGTTACAAGTTATGTTTCTGCTTTTGCCATCCACATCTATCAGGTTGGATACTTGGGGTAGTAGTTTTCCAAGTTTTCTCTATTGTGAGGCATGAAAATGAAACAATATCTCTTCAAAACTTATCTTAGAAAGCAATAAGCGAGATACCGTCGAATACAATGAAACAGATTTCAGCTACTATGATCCTTAGCGATATTAAAAGGAAACTCTAAAATTATTATTAAAAAAATTTATAATATGTTTAAACATCATTGAAAAATACCCTAAATATACGTAGTAAATAAAAAATCAATATATATATATATATATATATATATTATGTGAATGCTAGATGTTGATAAGCGCTGTCAGAAGAAAGCATGGGTAGTCGGATTAGTCGCATCGCGGATACTTCAGGGAAAGGATAAACCAGCCTTGCTCTACTTCAAAACTCTCCAGGAAAACTGAGGGACCTGCATTTAGAAGTGTACTCTAATTTCCTCGATGGATACTTGGATTAATGACATTCGTAGGGAAAGTTTTAAGCGAATTTAAAGCACCTAAACTTAATTGGCTTGTAACTTTGAAGGGTTCGAAGAAAGGTATTTTTAATGGTATATATATATATATATATATATATATATATA
>JAPDSC010106750.1:122941-206911 GCA_026290005.1 Latrodectus geometricus
ATATATATATATATATATATTGTACTAAACCTTTTTAACAAGTTTCTAAAAAAAGCTTGCTTCCAAGTTCAAAAAATAAGATATTTAACTTAGAATGGTCAAAGGACTAGTCTGTTCTACATGATTAATGTATATTATCACATTTTTTGAATGGTATTATAAGAAAGGTTGAAAAAAGGAACAATGTGTTTGATAATATCTTCGTATTTATCAACTGAAATAGAAAAAATGCATAGATTCAATGTGATACAAAGCCCGTTGGAAGTAAAATTTATCATATCGGTAAATACATATCGGTAAATATATATAAGTATATGTACAATAATACATAATTATTTTGCATTAACATATAATTATATAATTATAATTATTTTGAATTTAACATCAAATGATTAAATTTAATATCAAATTCACTAAATTAAAATTTGATACATTGATTATTAACCTTGATAATGTTTATAGGGATAAAATCCCATACAATTTGTGTAGTTTCATCATAGCAATAAAAAGTAAACATAAATATATATCTTATGTAGATGCAAATGACATATCAACAAGTAACCTGTTGGGTTATATTTAATTAATGAATTGATACCATTCATTTATTTTAATGGCTGGTAAAAGTTTTTGAAAATAGCTTAAGTTTGTTAATGTTTAATTAATTTGTATTCAGCTCATTTCTTGACAATTATTGGCTTGTCTCTTTTTACATCTTAACTTTTAACTATAGCATGTAATACTTAGAATGTTTTATATAATATACCTTCGCTCATATTAAACTATTTATAAATGCAATTCACAACAGAATCTTTAAAAATTTTAGAAAATGCTTGATTAATAGTAGATTATTAAAAAAATCTTAATGAGTGAAATTTCGTTAAATCAAATAACGATAAGATTATTTCAATGGCATTTGTAATCGAAATTTATAGTTTAAATGTACTATTTTTCAGGAGAATTGAATATGGTCTATGTTAAATTTGAGAATTGTCTAGAAATTAATTTTTAATTAAATTTGAAGGTAAAGTTATTGCAATTTAAATTAAACAAATTTTGTCTCAGAATTTCTCTAGAGTTTTCTTAGGAAATTCTATTACTTTTTACATGATTTTCAATAAATACATAATTACTTCATGATATTGTAATACATATGATGTGAAAACATTTAGAGATACAATCCAGCAACATATTCCCCCATCTCAATCAGCAGTCCTTCTGACTTGTCTATCAATGAGATAGGTTGCTAAAGCGACGATATCAGAGCGATCGGTAGCTGTAATTACTGTTTGAATAATGGGAAAGCTATTAGTAGACTAGAGTGCCGGAAATCAGGGCTACCGTTTACTATCCCAAGAGACTTGTGAAATTCGATGATATGTATTCCTAAAATTGTTTTCCAAATATTAATTACAAATGAATACAAATTATGTACTTTTATTTAAACTTTTATAATAATCTTTAAATAACTTTTATAACAATCCTATAATTTCTTCGAATTAAAGCAATATTTTTAAATTATTAAAAATCTAATTTTTAATCGTCCCAAACGTTTCAATTCAATACAATTACTCGAAAATTTCACTTTTATATTTATTATCTCCTAGTTTGAATCTATACATGGATTCTTTGCAATTGAATTTGAATAAGCACAATTTAATTATGAGCTAATACGCATCATCTGAATGTTGGTCAATGTATGTCATGCAGTTTGTGAATTTCAAACGTGATGCAGTGACTTTCTTAAAGCAAATATCAATGTTTTTCTATACATTGCTACACGATTCGAAAATATTTTATTATGTAACACAACTTTGAAATCTTTCTTGTGTCTCTTTATAATAAACTTATTCCTACTTTCTTGCTATTATATCTTTAGATACTTCAATGTTTTGTAAATACAGCATCTTATTTCTAAAAGCTTGATTTACCTGGTTGAAAATAATAGCGTCATACGACGGTAAATTCAAATTTGACATTTTTTACCAAAGATGTGATTTAAGCAATCTTACTGAAATAAAAATATTTTTTTCGACTTTGAAATTAGTTATAATTTAAAAAATGAATTCATATTACTAAATCATTTTATTAATTTAATTAGTAATTAATTAGCCAATTTCAGTAATTATTGTTATTTATGATGACTTGAAGGAACTTTTCAGGGAATTTGGTCTATAAGTTCCCAATAATGAATAGTAAATTTTATTAACCTCATCTGCTGGAGTTTTTAAAAAAATTTAACCATAAATATCTAGAAATTGTAAATTCAAATTAATAAATAAATGAAATTATATCAAAAATAAATCAATTTACAAATACTTAGCTATTCTAAATTTTTAATTAGAATAAAATAAAGATGTATGCTTAAATTAATAGAAAATTTTATGTCCAAGTAAAGTATGCAAATTACTTCTGCTTTGTATTAAATATCAAAGGGAGATATAAATTTATATAATATAAATTTTAGAATGGTAAGAGCAGATTTCACACTTAAAGGAAAAATTTACACTTTAAGAACAGTTGCTAAAGTAAAAAGCATTTGCAAAATTCAAATCGGAAAATGATTAGTGTTAACATTATTGCTTAACTAATTTTACTTCAATAAAAACTAAATATTTATGTATAATTTAAATCATTGTCAAATTGTGTATAAAAAATATTAGCTTACTTTAAAGAGTAGTATAAATATTTGATGATATGTTGTAGTTTATAAGCGAAGATTTGTGTTGTAATGGCATTTTATATGTTCTTAAAACTTAGTTTACATATCTAATATATTCCGACGAAGATATAAAGCTCAAATCATAAGATATATATGAAAATAATACACTAGCAAGTATTGTGCGCTTCGTACCTAATGCTATGCAAAACAACTGGATACCATTATTCAATCTTCCGCAATAAACCAACATCGTGTGTCTAAGGTCTAAGCCCACTCTCATATCAAAGCATGCTAATATCTCAATTCCACCCTTCTCAATCTAGCAGCCCATTAGCATGTGTGTCCATCGTTATCTGGAATGAGCCATCAGTCCTAGGCTCACTATCAGGTGATGGCGTTTCCAGGTGTGAATGATCACTTTGTAACAACCGGACAAAGGGCTGGTGCTATGCGGAGTTAGCATTAGAGTCGGGGGTATCACTTTCAATCCCTGGGGCGATTACAATTGTGCTATGTTTGTGATTAGGTTAAACGCAAAGGCCCGCCGTGTTTGGTTCGAGAGATTTGATGGAAGATTTCGACTTAGCCTGGAGTATTTCATTCATTCATTTTGTATTTAGATTAAACTTATAATGATATCCAACAATTCATTCAAGTTTGATGAAGGAGTGATCAAAAATAAATGAAAGTTCATCGAAAATTTTCATTCATAAAAATAATTAATTAAAATTTTTATATAAATTTACTATCATATCTTGAGCATTGTATTTTGTTTTATATGACCAATTAATAAGCATGCCATATTATTTCAAATTTTTTTTTAATAAATGTAATATTATTTTAAATCATTTGTAAACATTATAATTGTTTAAGTATTCATCAACTTTTTGCTACAAGTTATAGTTTTATTTATTGCTTTAAGGTTCTTTACTTGAATTATATTAATAATAAATTAATGTAATTCAAAGACGTCTAATGTAATTCAAAATGTTTAATAAGTAAACTATAGCTCATATATAGTAAACTTTAGATCTTAATATTAAATGTTTTTAAAAGAAATCTTTAAACCCTAACATGATATTGCATGTAATATTACTAATATTGCATATGCTATTTATATTTGCATTCTTATAAGATTTTATTTTTAATATATATATATATATATATATGCCACCCAAACTGTCTAGTGATAGCGTAAGCTCAAACTGTTTAGTCCTAACTACGGATGAAGAGGACCTAGGTTCGAATCCCGGCTCGGGCATGGATGTACTTTCCCTTCCTATATGTTTCTTGTCCTTTCCTCTGATGATGGATGAATGTGGCCCACCCTATAAACGAGTTTGTGGTGGTGTGACGTAGGTAGTGCTACTCGCTCTATTGCTATCTGAAACTATTTATAGATTTTCAGAGACTCACTTTTCACCGTACATCAGTTCACACCAATCATTTTTATGAGTCTTTTGTTTCGAAATGATCCAAAAAATTAAGTTCCTACATAGGAAAACAGCTTGAAAAACATATTACACCAAACAAATTATTATTGAAAATTAATTTGTGTTTATTGCTAAATCTTTGAACTATAATGATACATAAGCCATGTTTTTCATTATTTGTCGTCACGAATTTTTGAGGCTAATCTTATAACTTCACACTTTTTACTTTTAAATATAATATTATTATTATTAATAATACTTAAGATTATATTTTATAATTACAAGATATGTTTGTGATTTATACGTATTTTGTCAAGATATTTATATATAACGGAACATATCTATAATAAACAGTTTTATTAACCTTCATAAATAATTCATACAAATCTTCTAAATTGTACTTTATGTTATTTTTTATCTGTATTAATTTGTATTGCAATAAATTATTTTAAAATAAATATAAAATAACACATTAATATTAATTATATTTATGTTGTAATATAATAGAACACAGTAATTTCAAATATGTGAGGTTATATAAGTTTATGAATAAATGATAGACTTCAAAAATTGTGTTTCTCATAAAATATAAATGAAAATTTTGAACTTACTCATACAGGAGGTTATTGACATAATTGTGCAATTAAATATACTTAGTCTGAAATTTTACAACATAAACCAAATTTGTTTCAGATATTGATTTTAAGCTATGAATTTAATATTAAATTCAAACATTTTTGAAGAAAGGCTTTTTCTCTTCTGGCTGCCGCTGCTAATTAGATATCAACGCTTATTCATCTTTATTCAATTCTTTAACATCAACGCTAAAAATTATCGGTTTTTTTTATCATTGTTAACTTTCTAAAGAATAGTTTATATAAATTTAATGAGAAACTCCTATTGATAGTTTTTTTTTATCAATTTCAAATATTTTTCAGTAGAAAGAAATTTTTCAATTTTGTTGATTAAGACTTCGGATACTTCTAAAAATAATATCTATATACCTTCTAAATTTTGGCTCTTTTATTCTTGAAAAATTAATTTTTGATTTTGCATTAATTTGTTTATTTTTATTATACAAATATACCATGTATAATGAATAAAGAAATAAGTTTTTATATTTAAAATGGATCAAGTTTTCTCAACTGCTGAATCACTCTAAGTAAATCAAAGTTTTACTTTTGATATTACAATAGGAATAATCAAAAAAGTATTCCTATTGTAATAAGTTTACATTGCATAATATGAGAAGCATAATATATACATATATATAATTTAAATATATCTTATATTCATTAAAATAATGTTTTTAATTTAATAGCTTTAAAAATTCAATTTAGATTCATGTATCTATTTTTTTCGCTTACTGTAATTTAAAGCAGATTATTTATAAAGAGTAAAGAATCAAATTAAAGAATTTTAAGAAGCTTATTGGAATCTCAAGCAAATCACGTTAAGCAAATCACGTTTTGGAATTGCGAATTTCTGAAAACAACATATACCCTGAAAAAAAATCATAAGATAAATATTCTCTCACAACCACATCAGTATTCTAAAATGGTGCAGCTTTTACTTAAGTGTTATTCTCCGAGAAATCGAAAAAGAAACGGTGAAATCCAATTGAGTTTTGGTACGTACAAGAAAGAAAAATCACTTGCATTTTTTTCAGCGCAAATATACTTTCCTAGTCACAACTTGTTCACAAAGCAAAACAGATTTTCGCCAAACATATCTGTAACTGAGGTGGTTAAATTCCCGGTTGCTTTCAAATCGTATTACTTGGGAGCTATAGATATTCTGCAGTTTTTCTCTGCTCAGACAACCGTGTGATTCCAAGAAATTTTTAGGAGCTTTTCCTTGACACGTGTTCTGTACTAACTTGTGGTTTCTTTTCAAACTAGAAAAAAGAAAATTTAACTCGAGATTTAAAAGTTGTTTTTCTTTAGTAAGCTCATAAATGTTAAATGCTCTAAATTCTAGATTTACGTGCTGCAAAAGGATTATTTACTATGAAAGATTACTGTTGCGTTTACTTGAGCGTGTATGTTGTGTTAGCAATTCAAAATAAGACATTTATGAACTATTCCATACAAATACGAGATTTTCATTTAGCTATTTTAAATTAAATTTTTTTTTCAAATGATAGAAAGGAAATTTTTCTCGTTTTGGCTTTGCTTCTCTTACGTACTTACGCACAAATATACTTTTATATATACTTATTTCATCACAATTACTATTATAGTTTTGTTTAAAGAAATATTTTACACATTTCTATTTATAGTGAACTGGAAAATCATATTCAATTTTGTTAAAAGTTAATACTATTTACGATTAAGTTTTATTTTGCCAATCACACAGTTAAATCATTGAAAGTTCTCAATAAAAAAGATTTGATACTCTTTCTAAGTAATATTTTCCATGGGAATATTCTTTAACAGCCAAAATATTCTTTAACATTGGATATTGATTAACTCACAAGTCTTTAAGACACACATATTGAAAATGGAAAAAATCATGATTTGAAAAGCTTCGTGATTATATGAATATAAACTGATGTGAAATGTATGTGTTTTATATGAATGCGTAATTTTTTTATCATATTTTACTAAACATATAACATTTTATATTACATATTACACTTTCAGTATGAATTCTTTTTTTATTTCTAATGGCGGGCACCCTTGAGCAAGTAAGTACATTAGCCCATTTGCCGCAACAAGGCCGGAAACTGCTACTCATTGTATCGTTACACGGTGAGAACTTGTGAACCAAGTCAGGAGGTACGAGTAGCATCTCTCACGACACACCACCACAAACCCGCTTATAGGGCGGGCCACATTCATCCGTCATCTGAGGAAAGGACAAGAAACTCAGAGAGAGAAAGAGAATGTATATCCATGCATGAGCCGGGATTCGAACGAAGGTCCTCCCCATCCGTAGTCAGTTACGCTAACCCCTAAACAGGTTGGGCGGCCTTTCAGTATAAATAAAAATTAAATAATGACATATTCCTTACAAAAGATAAAAATCAATATTAAATTATGATAAAATGAAATATCAAATATTGATAACACAAAAGCTAAAAACTAACGCACAAACAAGTGTAACTACTTTGAAAAAGTAAATTTGATTTGTATTACATATTAATTATATCATGCAAAATTCAGAAAACACTTCGCTGAGTTACATTTCACTTATAAGAATATTTAAATAATAAGAAACATTAAGTGAAAATAGATATTTGAAATTGATATCATAATTTTTGTCTTTTTTCCTTACTTTTTACTTCGGTCACACATTCTAGCACTTAAAATAATATTTCTTTCGGTGAAAATGTGCTTTAGGTCCCCTACTTGGTGCGTTTTCAAAATCGCCGATGCCATGGCGAAAATTCTACCGCTATTTCAAAGTGAAACTTAAACGACCAATGAAAAGGCTAAAACAAAATAGTAATTAATGAGCATTCGCGAAAAAGCGCTTCAAATTCGCGAGTTGGCGAAGTAGGGGACCTAAAGCGCAAGTTAACCTTTCTTTCTTAACATAAAATGTGAATGAATAAATAATGAAGGGAATTGAAATAAATTAATGACGATTTTGATTACAATTTAATGATTTCACACAATATTAGTTTCGCTCTTTCCATATAAGGCATGGTCGGTAATTGTTTCTATTACAAATCGCAGTTGAGCTCATGTAGCTTAATCTAGATGCTAAGTTTGATATTCAGTAATAAATCATCAGAAGAAGCATTAAAAGATGTTGAAATGATACAAATTGAAGAAGTTATATAAGAACCTATATAATATTAAAATATATTTCAATACTTGTTTGTAACTTTTGTAGTTTTAAAAATAATGCAAAGTATACATTAGGACATATATGAGCACATACAAGCGCGTACACATATGGAAATAAATGTACGAAATATGTAATTAAATTTTAGACAAATTTTTTCTTCTTAATGTATCTCTTGAATTTTATCTAAATTAAACTTTTCCAATTTAAAATATTTTGTAGTCTATTTTAAAAATAATAACAAAAAATATAAAGACCATACATCAGATTACTCCATCAACGATGTGAGCACAATATGTCTGTCTGGGCATACATTGCTACGACGAAACATTTTCATTTCCTCTTGTTGGTTAATCATCTCTTTCAACATTCACTGATTTTATATTTCTTTGACTATTGCTTTATTACGTTCTATTCTCAGATAGATTTCTAGAAAATCTGCAGTTTCTATAGAGTGGAATTCTTCATCGGAAGAATTCAGAAACATGGTTAAATGGTACTCATTTTATTTTGTAAAAATTTCTGAAATAACAAACACAAATATGATAAAAGAAAATAATTCTTGTTTTTAAAAACTGCAGTTTTTTGTGTGATTTTTTGTAGTTTTTGTAATCACTCATAATGTGCGGCCTCCCCTGAAGATATCAGTATTTTTATTTTTCATTTCTGGGTACACTTTATGCAAATTTCAAGTGATATTTTTTATTCATTTCTAATACCCAAGGTTGATGACTAGCAATATACTTATTTTTTTATTATTTTGATAAAAGTTGTTTTCTCTTTACGCAAAATTTAAATCGGATTGAGCCATTAATTTTTGTACCTAAGAATTAAAGTGATGTTATAACTTATAACTGCTAAAATGAAATTTTATGCATTTTATTAGTATATCAAATCTATAAGTATTATCCTCTAAAGCACATAAATCAAAATATTTACGAAACAAATGAGATAAAAATAATGTTACTCTTATGTGATATATACAATCAACTGTGTTATCTCCGATATAAACATCACCCAACTTCAATACACATACAACAGAGTTATATTAATACACTAGCCTGTACCCGTTCACACGTTGCTGTGATTGAACAAAAAGGCAGTTTTGATACCTCAAACATAATTTATTAATGATCAAATGTATACAATACATCAAAATGAAAACTAACAATAAAATTATTCCTACATATGTGTTATTTGTAAACAACATATGTACAAAACATAAATATACATAGTTGACAGTAGAATAAACATACTTCTTCACTTGTGATATTAAACAATATTGAAAACGAATTTCAATTAAACAGTAATTTTGCAATTATTAAATATCATCATGAAATGAATGATGTTTGTTTACTGATGGTGAATTTTATCTTAGTAGTGTTTGTAAATATACAACATTTTTGTTTTTCTATCTGGTGCAAGAACAAATAAGTTTGATGGTTTTCCAACACGTGAACACCAAACGTCCATGTGAGAAGCATGGATTAATAAAATTTAATCCACATACGTGCAGTGATAGTCCCTATGCTTTGTCAATGGTCATTCCAAAGTCTAGTCGTAGAGGAAACCCTAGACGTTTGAATTCAACTGGAGTATCTGTTAGTATCATGGGAATGCGTGGTAGTTGTACATATTCCCCTCGGTATTTTCCGTTTAAAATGGTAAATGGTTGCTTCAATTATGTTATTCATTCATTTTTTTTTTTACTGATAGCCTAGTCCCAATCTATAGTCGTGGTGGATTTATATTCTGTAGAAGGGGGATTGGGGAACCAACTTTCAAACATAAAATATTGGGCGACTTTCCTGGTAGATTCAATGAATTTAAAAATTCTATTGGATAATTAACCGATATATCGGGATAGACTACAGTATCTATGGATTTATATGTAGTTTTTTCATCAGATTTTTTATTTTGAATTGTGCAGTTTTTTTTTTTAATTCACATCAATGTGTTTGGCTGCCAATATAACACGCTCATTAACCCATTCATTATAATTATAATTCTGCGATAAATTTGGAAATACTTTGTCATTCAATTCATCAGGGGATTTTACAATGTGACAAAAATTTTCTGGTAATCTAATACAGTTTGTTTATTCGTTTATTTCCATTTTACCATTCCCAATAATAGTTTTGCAAATCGTTCAGAAGATTCATCTTGTTGTAATTGAACACGCATATTGGTCTTTAAAGATATTTTCTCCACATACCACCATAACATTTATGATTTGAGACATGCATTCAATTCATGTGCACGTGTAGAACGTGGTATAACTGGTATAATTTGTCAAAAATCACCAGCTAGCAAAATGAGTGCACCACCATAAAGCTATTAATTTCCTCTCAAATCTTTTAATCTGCGATTGAGTGCTTCCACTGATTTCTTGTGCCATGGTGCATCCATCCCCTATTATAAGCTGACATGATCTTAGTATTTTTCTTGTCCCAGAATATTTGCTAATATTACATGTTGGAGTTTCATTTACCACGATATTTAATAGAAATTTCAATTCCGAATGTGCTGTTCGACCACCATCCAAAAGAGTTGCTGCAATACCAGATGATGCAATAGCAAGCACAATATAATTTTGTGATCTTATAGTTACCAGTATAATTGAAATGAGAAAAGTTTTGCCAATGTCTCCAGCTGCATCTAAGAAATATAAACTACAACTCTTGTTAGATATATCATTTATAACTGTGACATAAGCTGTTCTTGTTCTAATACCAAAATCGGCAGATTAATTCGAACTAATGATTGTATTCATTTACCTCGAAGTGTGTTTTTTGCTGTATATGACTATCGAAAATGTCATTACCAGATATATTTGGAGCTATTATTCTCAATTCTGCCAGTGATTTGTGGGCTATTGTCAAACATATATCCTCAATTAAAATCAACGCTTCATTGTATAAATTTGATGTAAATTGAATTTTGGGATTAGCATTTATTTTACGCATGTGATGTAAAATGTCTTCACTCATACAGTCTTTATATTTTTCTCATAAAGATCCTTTGATTAGCCGAAAAACATGTAGTTAGTATGATGGAAAATAGTGTACGTATCTGATATGGTTGAACTATATTAGAAACATCAGCGAGTGAAATATTCCAATAAGAATCGTTTTCTAAACGACTTTATTTCTGGTAAGCCTCACTAAATGTAGCACACACATGGCTATTGACTGTCTCTTATTCTTGGAAAGATGTTGGTCCACGATCATTGATTAATGATAACGAACATGCATGATGTCTTGGGCTGCCTGCAAATGTGGAAGGTAAAATGACCATTTTTCCCAATTCATTGAGAATGATTTTTACTGCATACATTTACAACTGCATCACGTAAATAGATATACTCTTCAGAACTAAATTTGACTTGATTTAGTTGTATACAAAGGAGTCCTTTCTATTTTTGCATACATGTCAACAACATATTGACGAAATAATTGTCTACATTTCAATACATGACTATCAGCATTCTCACAAATTATCGTTTGATAGGCATGATAATTCATAGCATTGACCTTTTTGTTAATGTCCACATTAGTTGTAGGATTTCTCATATTAATATTAAAATGATATCCATCCTCTCCTTACCAAACAGAATGCGATATTGCAATGTATCATATGAACGATGTGATTCTGATACTTGTTGGACATCACCATTTCTATCGTGAAGAATTATATCGCGAGCATTAAATTCATCACCAACTATGACGATTACCACTTCATCGATTGTTGGTGTATTGACTTGTCTTTAATGTTTACCAATAGCTGTTTATCTGCCTTTATTATTTCTTTGTAATCGTCAGATGACATTTGCTCAATGGAAGTTTTAAATAATTTAATTAATTCATTATGCTGTTCAAAGAAATTTTGTAATTCAGTGACGATCTCTCATTTAGTACTCATATTCAGTTGACACCATCTGTTGATTTATTCGTCAGTATTTCCCATAAAATGTATCTGAAAATATTTGTGATCAGCATTTGGCAAGGATAGTAGTGATCTTCTGTATGGTGATAAATTTGCCCTTGTACTTCAAATGTTGGCATATAATTTGCGCTAACGATATTCGTTGCTCTGAATGATGTCATTTTTCCAAATGTCAGAATTCAAACAAAAATTGAAAAAATATAAATAGAACGATTCAACATTTTACTCACCTAATGATTTATATTTTTATTTTTATTGCAACTGTTATTATATGGGTATGTTATTTCTTGCAGTTTAATTTGTTTTATAAAAGTAAATTCTATCAGTAAATTTCATGGGTAAAAATTTAAATTTTCAATTTATCTTTGTTACACTTTTAACAAATATTACTAATTAAATGTTATTTTGATATTTTTGGGATATTTGTTTGGGAAACCCAACTCTGATTTTAAAAAAAAGTTCCAAAAACCTTCCTTGGGATATACCTAATTATTTCCCAAATTTTCACGTCTATTGGATGCATAGTTTTTGAATCTATCGAGTACACACAGACAGACACACATTCATTTTTATATATATAGACAAGTACGTACATATAATGCTATATTGTGTTATCGTAATTTTATTTTAACAAATTGATATTTTCCGTGGTTCGAACCATAGATCTATGGAATGAAAATGAATTCATAGAAGAATGCAGAAAATCTATAAATATTGTTTAAATATCTATTAAAAAACAATAAATACTTGCATAGAATTATAACTATGACTTTTAAATATAAAAATTTCATTTTATTATTGTTATTTAAAATAAGAAATGGTTTTATTTAAATTAAAAATTTTATTACTGTATTTATTTTTAGCTAACCGCAATGAATTCTTAATGGAAAGAAAAATTTTAAAAATCTCTGGCACTTATACACATTAAAGAAGGTGATTAAAAATACATTAAACACAAACTGCTAAGAAAAAAAGGTGACAAAATGAAAAACAAGATACTTTATCATTAAATAACTAAGAAATATTTCTAACATATTTATTGATTATCATTGTCAATAATTTAGAAATATTTTTTTTCATTTTACTTAATACTAGTTAGAGATTTGGAATATTTTCAAATTTTTACAGTAGATATAAATTAAATAAGCTGCATAGTAAAAAATTATATACATAAAAACAAATGTATTATTTTGAAAAATTAAATATTGTAATTCAAAGTATTTTAATTTCTAAGATCTTAAAATAAGTTTTATTATTTT
The DNA here is from genome assembly GCA_026290005.1 of Latrodectus geometricus. Lineage (NCBI taxonomy): Eukaryota > Metazoa > Arthropoda > Arachnida > Araneae > Theridiidae > Latrodectus > Latrodectus geometricus. The sequence goes on from JAPDSC010106750.1 coordinate 136,033, forward strand.
TTTGTTTTGACATTAAAATATAAGTATTTTAAAAGCTATTCATGCACATTTTTGAAATGTTTATGCTTTTATGTTTTCATTTGTTGCAAGTGTGTTTTTTGTTACTCCATTATGAAACAGTACTTTTATATAAAACATAGAGGGAAATTAAAATATGAAAAATAAAAAATTTAGCATAGCAAAGCTCAAGAAATTAAAACTTCTTGAAACATTAAAAGCTGCCATTGAAAATAGTCATATGCAAGTTATACGCATTAGGAGTTAAACATAAGTTAACTTTTCAAAAAAATAATTTATTTTATTTTTAAGCTCGAAACATATTTGCCAAATGTCGTACAGACTATCGTCATGTCATTACGGTAGTCTTATATGTGTATGTTAAATTTTTAAGATTTTTCAATAACTGTGATGCGGATGAATTCGTAATATTTATTAGGAAATTAGCTTCCCTTTAATGTCAACAAAAATTGCTAGTAAGGAGGAATTAGTCCACAATAATATGAACTGAAACATTTTTTTGCCAAAAATGTTTTCCTTAAGATGAATCTGTAGGTATTAGTTTTTATTAAAATGATTCGCATGAATGTATGTAGAGAATGTTGAAGCTTTCGTTCCTAATAAAATTCTGAGATTTAAAAGCGATTTATTCAAGAAAAACTATATAATATTGATTCCAAAAATATGGTTTTTAAATTTTTCAAAAAATAAAAAATTGTCTTTTAATATGCTTTTGTTGATCAAATTTTGTATATCAAACAAAACTTAACATGTATAAAAATTTTAAAACATTGAAAAATAGTGTACTTTGAAATAGACAATTTCTGTGAATCTACTAAATGTAATTCTTCTGATTGAAGCATTTATTTCTTTTCTGATCTGATCATTGTTTTACTGTCATTAAAAGTATTATTTCAGAAAAATTTTAAGTCTTTCTTTATAAAAATATTTTATCTATATTTTTATAACTACTTTACACAGAGTGAAATATTTTTATACATTAAAAATAACTTTAACTAAAGCAATTATATGTCATTGTCTATACTTTTGTGACAGGTTGTACAATACATTTATCAAATAAAGAGAATAAATATATATAGATAGTTAAATCTTATAAAACTATATTCTAAGCAATTTATTTCCTTTTTTAAGTGAGAAAAAGTATTTTTATAATGGAATAATATTCCATTCATTGATTCCAAACCTTGATTTAAATTGTGTATTTTATAAAATTATGTAAACAATAGTCTTTCTTTTATTTATTTAAGCGTTGCGTCACCTGATATTTATCTAATGGATTTTCACATTGACATAAAATTCAGTTTCTTGCGACAGCTGCCAATGTTGGTAAAGTTAATGGGAGAAAAAAAATTTTTTTCCAACTCAATTCGAAAACTACACTGCATCCTTCGTTATTTCTACCAACCACTTTTTTCCACATTTTTTTCTCTCTCCTTTTTTAGATTTTCCTAGTTCTTTTTTCGCACTCTTTTCCTTCTTCCTTTGCCTCCATCCTTCCTTCTCTACTAGTTCTTATCTGTCTGGCAGAACTACTTTTCTTAGTGACGCTGTGGTCACGTGGAAAAAAGGCCTGGCGGACGCATCAAAAGAATGGTGGTAATGAGGCCTGGAATATCTCGGCTTCTACTGTCTGTATGTGATATCTCCTGGGGACTGTACGAAAGTTGAAGTTCTTTTTTCCGGGAAATGTTCCCTATCCCTATTTGCAGTAAACTGCAAGTTAATGTTTGTTAAAAATATTAAATTAAAAAATTGGTATTACAAAAGAAGTTATGGTTCTTACATTTGTTTTTAAGTTTTGAAAGTCATTAATTACCAAATTTCATCATATATTTTTTTCAGACATGATTTCTTATAGTTTTAAAAATTATTAATATTTAAAGCAGTGTTCAAGAAATATAATGCATTAATAGAGGGATTTCGTTTAAGAAATTATATCTCGAACCAAGTCCATATCATATTCATTTTAAAATATTTTCGATTTCTTTATAGTTCTCTTTTACATACTAATAAAAATTAGAGTGATATTAATAATTGGAAATGAATTGCACCTCATTACAAAAATCCTCATCCTAAGGGTGAATCGAACGCAAAAATTGTTGAACTGTAAGTTAAATAACTAACAGTTCTGCTGCCAACTCCTTATTTTATAGACTGAATTTCAGACTTTGAACTGCATTATTTAGTGGATCACTGACTTTTAAATAAAGCACTATCTCTATATGTGTTTGTGAATGATTACTAACTTCAGTTTTATCAAAAGTTTTAACTAAAATTAAAGTTTACATCATGAATTATATCATATTGATTTCATCATTAATAATGTATTCAGGACTTTCAAGAAATATGATTTCAAGTTAAAAATTTGAGAATCTAATTTAAAGTAAATAAAATCATATAAGCTTAAGCGTTCGCTCATATAACTAATTCATGTGATTGTAATTAATTTTGGAATTTTTGATGTGGTTGTAATTTCTACATTTGGAATAAAGATATTTATGTTTATGTTTGTAACTTTATTCAGAGAAATGTTGCCCTCGAACATTATTCTTGTTAATAGATGAGAAGAATAGATATATCTCTCAGAAGAAATTTGAATAATGCTAGCTGACAGGAAATTGTTAATGAAAACTCAGTTTTTCGTATTCAGAAATGTAATAAAAAAAATGATAACTTCAATTTAGGGGGTCAATTTCTTCACTCCTTTAACGACAATTTAAATATATAAAGTATTTTCTTTGAGAAATTCTTAAAAAAATTTTGTGTTTGTAAATGGACAGCTGCATTGACTGTAGTTTATGGATCAATTGATGTTCTAAATGGGATTGTAATTGTGAAATAGCCTCACAATTACAATACATCATTAACTTTTAAACTTTCTGATATTGATGGCATTCGAATACATGCATTTTTCTAATCAACTAGAACTTTTATGTTTTATCTACTTTGTTTTTCTTTATCTTGAACGTTTAAGCAGTTCCTACTCGGTGTAAAAATAAAGTAAACTGTCTGATTTTGCAAATAAATTTCAAACTTTAATTTTTTTATTTAAAGGAATATTTTAATTAATACAATTTACAATAAATTTTTATAAAGTTAATATATATTATTAAATGTTAATCGAAGAACAATTGAATACATTATCACTGCATGAAATAAGCAGGCAATTGAATTAAAATTGTTTAAACTGAGTTTCCCTCATATTATTTTATCTTTCCGCAAAAATATTATTAGATAAAACTTAAAGTTAGATAAGAATAAGAATGTAGCATAGAAATCCAAGGAGTTTCTTAATTTCAGACTAACGTGATTTATTCATAAAATTAAAGAATATGCTTTAACAGTTTGACAATTTAATCTCAAGCCGAATTTGCTTTTATAAACCACTTAACAGTGCAATATACACAATAAAGTAAGCAATATATTTTTATATTCCAAATATGAAAATATATTTCAAATTGAACTAAAAATCTTACTAGTTGAACTAAAAATGTGACAGCCTAATATTTATCAAGCTACTTATATTTCAAAGCATAACAAGTTTTACGAGTTTTACTGATGAGAATAAAACTTATTTAGGCAGTTTTGACAAGCTTCAACATTATTTGATCCAGCTTAATACATCAAAAGAACATTAACTATTTTTAGAGAAAAAAATAAAAAAATTATTTCTACAGCTAACTGTTATCTATAAAAAATAAAGTACATTTTAAAGAGTTATTAAAAATTATTCTGTTGTCAGTTGGAACAAAAGTTTCTATTATATGACAAATAAAAGATGGTAAAAATAAAATGATTTACTAACATTAAACTCAAATTTTTAAAAATTAAGAACGTTATTATATAAAAGACGATTAATCATAAATATCCATATTTTGAAACTCAAATAATATAAGAAATAATTAAAAGTTGGAATTAGTTTTGATTTACGTGAAAAATCTCGGAGAAAACTACTCTTATTTAAATGTCCTGTTCCGATGAGTTCAAAATTACCTGTCCTCCAATAAAAATGTTATATCTATTATATATATATATATATACTAGATTACTACATTACTTGTACATTGTAGAGAATACATCGCTACATTTGTCCACGATCCCTTTAAACTTTTATTTTATTATTTTGGATCCCAGTACTAAACGAGGGGAAAAAAATAGCAGTTATATCGGTCTAAAAGAAGTCTGTGCTTTCGAATTTCAAATATTGATTTTTATTCCAGACCATTTGACTCCTTTTAATCGGTTTAAACCATCGCACCATTCATTGCGTTTCTATAATCAATTCAAATACTTTCGTTTCGCCTTTTGATAGTTTAAATTTTTATTATTTATATTTCTCTTTTTCTCAAATTTCAAATGCAAAAACAATAAGAAAAGCAACTGTATATACAGAAAGATAAAATGTAAATAAATAGCAAGAAATATTTCTGTCAATAACATCGCTAAGCAAAGTCTAACAATAGTAAAATGGTTGATTTAAATATCTTATTTTCTAAATATAGTCAAAATGTTATTGAAGTTACTACTTATAAAAAAAAAATTGGTTTGATGTCTGATAAATATGCTATATTGTTAGGACGATTGTTTGTATAATATTGTTAATACATTTAATTAATATTGCTGCCAATTAAAAATACAGTTGTTATTTTTAAGTGTCTGATGTTATTCATGCCCAATCTTTATTTCTTTTATTGTTACAAATTCTGTTGAAACAAAGCAATGCATTTTTAAAGTACTTTATTATAGTAAATGCTGTTTTGATATCATAAATAATATAATTAGTTAATACTGTGACCTTCAATGGAATATTTTTATGAGTTCATTCGTTCTTACCTTATCCTGTTGAATTAGTCCTGGTATTCAAAATATGATCATAGACCAGTAAATTTAAATTAATATGCATATTTTTGTAAAAATTACAAAATATTGTTTCTTACAGTTCCTCAAGCCTGGAAGTTAAATTTAGTGAAGTTTTCTTTCTGTACCAACGTGTTAAGAAAATATTTACCAGGATAATACAAACTGCCTTTTTTAATTTCCTTGAATAAATTTGATCTGTTGTGAAATAGAATAAATTTAGACATTTAATTTACATGATAAAGTTAATTCTGTGAATTAGTTAAAAGTTTCAGTAATATAAATTACTTTGAATTTATATTGCATCAAAAAATAATAATATTCAAAAAATTAAGGAAAATTAAAAGTGAAATATTATTAAAATAATAAAAGTGATTAAACTGATGTATTGATACGTTTCTTTTTAACTCATGTTATTCATATTTTTGTGTAAGAAAAAGGACGCTAAGTTAAGAAAATAACTGAAGATTTTGTATAACTATGTTACATTTTAACGTATGACCATAATTATATTTTTCTTACAATGCCTTATTTTTGATTATGAACATAGCATAAAAATCTTATGATTCCATGCATTCCACCTTTTTCATGGAAGAAAACCATTTGCTAATTTGAATAGCTTTAAAAGTACTCTTTTGCTTTTTTTAAATGTTTGAAAATGGAAGAGTATAGTACGTGTGCCTAATAACCATAGAAATAGACACTGGACATCAAAAACATTATTCAATTTTTATATACTTCTTTTATTTTACAGTGCTTTTAATGCAAGTAAAATGTAAGAATGATATTTCAAAATATAACGCCCAATTAAATGCTAACAATTTCTCTTTCAATAAGAAAAGTAAAAGAAATTTATCTGCATCCCTATCAACAGAACTCAACATTTATGTCACCATTTATTCATAGTATATAATTACCTAATAATTTGATTATATACAATGCACGAATATTACAACATTTAATTATTAATTATCTAAAAAATGTCTTTTATATAATTCCCGGCTACTAGGATTTCCCTCTTTCAACACTACAAGTGGCGGAAGTCATGGCACCTTTTATAGCGGGGAACTCAATGAGTGTGCCCTCGTAACCTCGAAAGTGGGTTTTCGTAATTTAAATGTCGAGACCAAGCAGAAGACTCCAAACTTGCCATACCAGTTACAGAGGTATCATTTCATATGGAGGGCACAGCGTCTATGACTTATTTAACGTGGCCCCGGCCACTATTTGCAGTCTCGACTGATCTTCAGTTGGGTTGGGATTCAAATACACTATCTTCTGATAAAGAATAACGAACTTCTTAACCAACCGGGCCATCGCAACCTTGAACTAGAAAATCAAATTTTATTTATAAATGCAAATAAAATCGAAAAATAATAAATTCATAAGGAATTTTTAGAATTATTAAAACACTGAAACTGCTATTCATATTTTTATTAATAAGAAAACAAAAAATATCCTATTAGTTATTGAAATCGAATCTATTCATTTACTCTTAAATTGGCCCAGAAGTATATTTTAAGACTCATATAAGCTACTTCGTTAAAACAAAAAGAAAATTTTCTTATATTAGCTCGGACAATTTTATGGTAAAATTTTATTATATTTTTAAAAATAAAATTTGCTTAGTAAAATGTAACTTGTATATGCTTTAATACGTAACACAAATCGAGTAATACATCTTTGAGTTTTCTGAAACATGCTAATCGTTGATGTAATAGAACCTAGTATTCAGCAATAATACCATGCATGCAGTTTTAACACGTTTATAATCATTTTTACAGAGGAAAGAAACTATTTACTAAATTAATATCCTTTCATAGAGTTATTTTAAACAACGTGTTTTATGCCCTTTTATCAATTTTATTCTATAAAATAATCTATTATAAAACAGTTGTTTCTCTAAACGTCCAATATTAGATTTAAATATTACCTTTATTCTTCAAATAAGATATTAAAAATACTTCAACTGTTACAATATTCTTACCATTATACATCATAGTATACATGAATAATGGTAAGAATGGTAATGGTAAAATAATGGAATAACATTGTTTTTCTTTAATGTTAATATGAATTGAAATAATAGAGGAGATATATTTTTCCGGACATAAAAATATTTTTCACCTTTATTACATTTTTTAAGCATTTCATAATAAAGTAATTAGGTGCAATAAATCACGTCTGATTTATCGTCAGCAACTCAACAGTTCTTGAGAAATGACAAAACCGATTTTGTTGGATTCGTATTCCCAGCCTCCAGAATAATCGAGTGATAAAGTGCCTGTTTAATCTAGCATGAGATTGCCCTCTCCACGGAAAGAATGATGAAAAAAAATTGGCTTTGTCGAATTTTCCTGGATTGTGTGACAAATAATCTGACAAGATTTAGCGCATTTATTATACAGTTCGCTCACTGCTTCTGTTTTATTACTTTTTTTCCATTCTTTTTCGACAGTTTAACCGTAACTTTTCAACACACATGAAAATTACCGTTTTTATTTCGTATCTGGATATTCTGAAACATATTATTTATCGGATTAAATTGATGTTTTGGGGTTACTGTTGATGACACAAGTCATTTGTGATTTTTGATTACTTTTATGTTTGAAAGGATTTATTTTTTAATTTTCTTTGACTAAGAATTTTCCGTTTATTTAACTTTAAATAAAAAGAATGTTTGTTTCCATTGTTTGAATTCGGCTTCCTATTGTTTTTGTAACTTTAATACTTGTATTTATAATTCTTTTTTTGAATTTTTTTAAAGTTAATTCTTTTTAAATTAATACTTGAAAAATAAAAAAAAAATTCAAATTCACACTTTGATATTGTTTTTATTAATTAATTTATTTTTGATGGAAAACTCTTATGAGACCAACTCTCATGAGAACAAAATAAGTACATAAATTTACAAAAAATGATACTGAAAAACTACTGAAGAAATTTTCCCATATATAAAGTAACTTTATGTAAATGTACAAAAAATTCATTGAAAATAATTAAATGTATAGCTTATATATATCTTATTATATTTATGAAAAATATTCATAATAATCGTGATCTCACGCATATATGCTTATCTTTCATCAACTTATTTCTTTTTTATAAAAATATTTATTTATCTTGTCATTTGAAAAGGAATTTTTAACAATAATGCTGATCATAGTGTAGATGATTATCATATGATGTTGATACAACTTAGCATTTTCACTATGGTAAATCCTTGCTGCACTAAGCGATATTTTTCAGTGGAGAAATTATTATTTTTCGTATAGCCTTATATTTTACCTTATATTTTATAAACTATCTGTATCATCCTTGATTCAGAGACTTCTATTTTCTAGTACTCTGCGACAGTCAGTTGTGATTTAAATGTGCGATTCAATCCTTTACTCAGGCTATATCACACGTATCCGTAAATTAAAGATAATGCCAGAATTGGAAACTAAAGGAGCAGAATTGAAACAAATGTGATTTATTTTAAAAAACGCTCTTTTTCTTCTCTTTTGTTCTTTCGTATTAAACAAATAAAGAACAAAAGAAATGGTGTATGTATGATACCAGGTAAACAAACCCTGATTATAGCTTTCTGGAGCACTTATATCACATATCCCCCGTGCAACAACTGAAAAAAGCGTCGTTGGTACGATGGTTAATATTTAGTACGTCTTCCATACGAGTAAATGCAGTCCGTACATCTTCAAGGTACATTATCGATCAGCACTTAGATCACATTATCGAACTGCTCTTAGAACAGAGAATTCCACTTGACAAATAATGCTCTTTAAAGGTTCGGTAAAGATGTAGAAGAGGGTTGATGAGCTGCAATTTGTCGACCATGCATGCCCCACTTATACTCTAATAGATTCAAGTACGGTGAGAATACTGTGTATTCCATACGGAGCTATTCTCCAGTTGGAAGTAGTCGTAAAAGACGCTTGATAGGTGAGAATGGGTGTTGTCATCCATAAATGTAAATTCAGTGTTCATGGCACCCTAAACAAATTGACATGTTGTTCCAGAAAGATGTCCTGATAAACTTGGCAATGTATGATTCTGATTAGAACATGCAGATTTGGTCTGAAGCCCAATATAATGCCTTTCCAAAGTAGCACTCTTGCAAAATCGTATTATGACAGCATCATGTTCAATGATGCTGTCTGGGGGATACTCGTTACCTGTCAATCTCCAGATCAACGTCTTATGTGTATTGGACAGCAAGCTAATTCTCGACTGGTTATAAAACATAACACAATCCCTTTGTGACCGTGTCTACATTGCATATTGTCTACTCCAGGCTAGCCACTGGTGACAGTAAGTTGTAGTATGTGGAAAACATATCTAACAGTTCTACAAGCATATAGAATATACTGTCTCTAACATATAAACATGATTTTCCTAGAAACATTCATACCCATGGTGGACGATAGATGATGTGGCATATCCGCTACTGTGCTTCTTCTATTTCTTTTTGCAATAACTACTAAATACCACTTATTATTCGGCGTCGTCACTTAGGAATGTATTGTAACGTCTTTTGTCACTTTAATAGCCTTATAATAGTTGCCACAGCCCAGAGGTGACACTTTGGATGATTCCAAGTACCTTGGCCTCCAAGTACATCTGCGTACACCCGCATTTTAGGTAGTTGATAATTCTACCATGTAAAACATCATCTATATCTGTTCTTTTTGTCATATCTATGAATTTTAGGTACTGAGAGCTGTACAAACAACTTGTGAACATGTTTTCTTCTTTGCCACTAGTACCTCTATGTTACGTTCCTCTCTTTTTTACGTTCTCTTCTTTGCTGCTCGGGGTCATCAAGTGTTTTTCTCTAATTTAAATATAATGCTTGACCATATGTGTGATATTTCTAAATGTGCCATTTTTCCTTTAGTGCTCGATTTTCGTATACTTCTGTATTATCCTTAATTTATAAACATGTGTTTATAATCCTCTATTCATTAGCATCAATACTTTGTTTTCTACAATTTCATATAATAGAAAGATCTTTTTTGTATATTGGCTTATATATATAACGAAAAAATTAAAATTAATGCGTTTCATTATTTACAAAAACATTTATTTTCTGTTAACTACATCCTTTAGACGTTTTTCATTGTGAAACACAATTTTTTTATAAGGAATAGTGTTCAAAGTTAGCAAACATTACAATTAACTAAATGTACCTTTAATCTAATTCAATGATATTTGAATTAAAGACATTAACCTGCATGATAATATCTGCCAAATATCAGTTCTAGTCTTAATTTTTTCTTTTTTTATTTTAATAGGGGAATTTTTTAAAAGTGTATGGGAAAAAATTAAAAGTTAGAGATAACTAAAGTCTACCTGAACTTGTATTGTGTGTTAGTTTTCTACTTTCTGATTTTATATTTTCTTATAACAGATTCTTTAATTTTCATTTAATTAAACATACATTATATATAAAATAAGAACATATTACATATTAAATAAAAATACACTTAAATAAAGAAAACTTTATTGCAAATGTTGCACAAGAAAATTATTATGAAAATAGATAACTCAAATGACGATCTTATTTTAAATAAATTAGGGATTTCAATTTCAAATTTTAGGAAGTATGAAAGACAAAGAATTTTGAATAAAAATCAAAAACATGGGGACGAAACAAAATGTAAAATATTAACAAGAATGATACTAGAGATTACTAGAGATATTTGAATGTTGTAAAAACTAACATATCAATAACTAAAACAAAAACATTATTTTTGAATTCTTGTGTTAATATATATTTATTATATATATAAGCAAGAAATTAATAAGAAATACAGTAAAAAAGTTTTAGAATTCTCTTATACTACGTGACAGTAAAAGTGCAACTCTATGAACACACAATCAGAAAATTGCGTAAATTGAAGAATAGGCACAATGCACTGAATTATACAAATGATGTAAATTGTGTTGCAACCTAATACAAGTGAAGCAAGATATAAGGATATTTGCTGACTCAACAACAATCTTATTATATAATAATGGGAAAAAAATAGCATCTTAAAAATGGTTTTTCTTAATCAAAGGAAGTGTTCACAACTTAAAATAACAGGAATCCTAAGATCGAGATACTTCCATCAGACATATTAGTATACCAGGGTTATACTAATGAACAACATGAGAAGAGAGTATTGGTATGCGTGCCTAATCACAGTGGATAAACAATTATACCGCTTATCAAGGCCGAGACTATAGTAAAAATGTTTTAAAAAGGTATTGTGACAAATTCTAGGGATGATGGTTGTGCCAGAAAGAGTTCAATATAAATTGCATAGAATGGCTTGTATAGTGTCCTAGAGACCATGTGAGTGAAAAATACTCTTGTTTCTCCCGTTATTGAGCATCATCACCAAGTATTTCTTGAAAGACATTCATGGCATCAGTTAAAAATTTAGCCGTTGTGGCATGACTTCTCCATTTGTAATGATCTCGAAATCGAGACACATGGAATGTGTTTCGATTTCGCATTTGTAGAGGCATAATTTATTATATTCAGATATATCCCCCATTGTTAAGTAATAACAGTCAATTTGTAAGCAAAGCGTGAGTTTGGGAGAGGAACCATGACAAGTCTATTCCGGCTGCAACTGAAAAGCATCATATCAAGTTTCAACGCTGGATCATAATTTGGTAGTCCATCAATAATAGTAGTCAGAATATTTTACGAAAGCAGTTTGTCTGCTAAGAAATTGATATTTTTTGCCTCACTTATCTAACATCACTGGAAGGAGCAATTGCACAAGACCCACTACCACTTCTTTGAAAATCAAATGAATTCTGTTTTATTACATGACAATATCCAATATTCTTTATGGAAGCGATGCTTCAAGAGGTTTTATAAAGAAAAACAAATCACTTTATTCCATCTACTTAACCAATAGTGGGATAAATGTGTAAAAATTAGTATTCTTTTATGGGAAAGAAAGAATAATTTCAGTTGAGTTCACATGTTAAAAAATATATGAATTTCTTAATGCTCAGAAGTATAGAGGAAACCGAGTGGATCCTTGTATTCGTAAATATGTAGCCACATTGCGTGCTATTTTCACTCTGAATGGAAATAGCACTCGTTCTTATACTACTTACAGAATCACAAATACCTGTGAGAAGAAACAATCATTCAGATTACACGATCAACACAATCTCTCTAATTTAATTTCACTGATTAAGAACTAAACAAATTTGTGAGGCATATTTTTAATCATCAATTCCCTCTCTAGATCTTACTCTGGCTTTAAACTGCTTGAAGTGCTCAATAGGTATTTTTAAGTATTTACAATATCGCTATGTTGCTTGAATTAATTATGGCAGAAGTGCGTTTAAACTGACTTTTAGATCACCAAAACATTTTTGAGTAATAGTCGATGCTAATTTTAACGATCGGGATACCTAAAAGTACTTATTAAATACCATGGTCGCCACTGAAAGTGATTACAAGACTAATAAAAAATTAAAATTAGCTCTTGATTTAGAAACCACTGTCGACGCCTGGTTTAAATGGACTGGATGATTATTTGTCACTGAGGAATAGTTTTACTTTTAATTTATATGCATGAAATTTAAAAAAATATTATTGCTTATATTATACAACAGAGATATTTTGTATAATATATTATTATATTATTCAATGTTGTTTTCGTGTGCCATCCAGGCTGGCAATATGGGGTGCGCTACACCACTTTTCCAACTGAACCATATTTGGTGTGTAGTCCGACTTCCTCAGTACACACATGCCATAGGTACCCGTTTATAGGGTAGGCAACCATTCACATATAAAGAAAGGACAAAGACAAGAAAGAGAGAGAGAGAAAGTACATCCATGCCCGAGCCAGGATTCGAACCCATCCCACCCATCTGTAGTCAGGTACGCTAACCACTAGACAGGTTGGGCGGCATATTATTCAATAAAAGGAGATTTAATAATGATTATTAATATTTTCATTCTGTTTTTACATGTTTTAAGTTTTTTTAACATTGGAAACAACAATCTTTGATTTTCTTTATTTAATATATTCAATTTACGTAAGTAAATTTGGTTGGTTTTTCGGGGCGGGGGGGTAATCACACAATTTTCTGCAGATGAAGGTACAATCACTAACAGCCCAACTGTATAATGTGCCCTTAATTCTGTCTCATGTGGTGTCGAAGAGTGAAATAGTTCTAACAGACAAACCTTAGGAAAATATGTGCATTTATATATACATGATTTATCTTTTGTTTTACAGTGGTTAAATTATAGAGATAATTCTCAGTGATATACATGAGGAGTAATTTACATATTTTATGTTTTGAAGCAAAGAATTAAACACTCGTTCAAGAAGAAAATAGTTTTTAAAGTAATGAGAGAGAGAGAAAGAGAAAAAAACTAATATCTATTTCAAATCTAATATAATAGTTTCATCATTGTATTTTCAAAACTTAAAATTTTATTATTAAAAACGGTGCTTCAAACAAGATTATGAATTTATAGGGTATCGAAATCCTACTAAATAATTTCTTAATCAGTTTTTTGAGTCAATTTCCTTTAAATAAGAAATCTTTACTTTTCATAAGTTGACTTTCATAGATAGATTCAGTTTTATAATACTTCAATAAATAAAATTATTAGAAAGGAGATGTCTTTATTCCAATATATGTAATATATATTTATATTTCATGTCCTGAGAAATACATCCAAAACAAAAGCTAACCATGACTAGCCGGAAACGCATGAAAATAATAAATTCCGATCATAACAACAGAGAAGGGCGTAGCTTTCGATCCAAGCCCATCTTCGTAAAAACGAACTTCAAAAAAATCTTATATCCTATAAGGGAACATGAATAAAAAAGTGGCGAAAAACAAGAATTCGTTTACCCCCTTTTTCCGGGAGAATCTTACCGTAGATTTAGGATTCTGTATTTTTCCCGGCACTGTGAGTGACTGAAGCGGAAGCAGGTGGAGGAAAATAAGGGTCCAAAACGGAAGCTTGAAAAGGAAAATACGAGAATTTGAATTTCGTTTCAGACCACTTGGGAAATGGAAGTTCCCGAAACTGGGCCTGGTCTCAAGGACTTATCTCATGCCGACATCCATAGAGTTGAAGATTTGGGTGGACGTAATGGATAGGAAGACGACCGTGGTACTTATTTTTTTAGAAGGCAGGATGTGATGTAAAGACATGATTTAGAATTTAAAAGGTCTGATCTGAGTAACTTTTGATTCAGACCGCAAAAAATAGGCTGATTTAGAGAATATGGTTCCCATTTGCTTCATGTGCACTGGATGCATTACTTAAAAAGAATCATTACATTTTTTTATTCCATTTGGACTTATAAACCTTATAATGGTACATATGAACTTTAATATTATTTTATTTGTGCATGAAAAATGATATTTCTTTACTTTCTTGATGAAATAAGACTTTGTGATATAACCAACTTTATAACAATTTGATGTGAAAAATAGTAGTTTGGAAATCGCACAAAATAAAACTCAAGATTAGTTCAGAATAATAATTCAATAGGCAATACTCCTAGTTCAGAATTAAAATAACAAATAATGAAATTTCTCATTTGTAAGAAATTTTAAGCAGTATTTGTATTAATAATATTAAATAAAAATTCAAACTCTTCACAGTTATTTGTTTAAATGAGGTTATATCTGTAATATGGAAAATTTTGGCTGAAGTTATATATTAAAATACTTCTAAAATTATGTAACAGAAAATATATAAAACTTATCACTCATTTTTGCTAAATTGATTTCTAAATGATATTTGTCAATATTTATCATTTGCTTGTATGAAAAAGAAACGTAATTCAGAAATCTTCTTATAAGATTCTGTAAGAGGTCAGATATACATTTGTCAACTAAACTATTTTCAAGAAAACAATATCTTCTGATAAACACAGTCACACACATTTTATGATAAACATCATTCATGATAAATGGGTAAATTATCAAAAAAACTATATTATAAAGATTTAAACGTGGCGAAATAATTGGCATACAAGAAAAGAGCTATAGTATCTCCAAGATATCAATGAAATTCGTTAGCTCACGTAAGATCATTTCATGAGTATATAGTGAATACTGACTATATAATAAAACATCAAATTTCAGACAGCGATGTAATCGAAATAAACCTTAAAAGTATCAAATCACCGATGACTGACATGAGTTCTCATTAGATAAACGTATATTGTTGAATCAAATTACAGCTATGGTATCAATAAACATCAACATGTGAAATACTTTGAGGACTATCATTGATATCAATCATAATTTTGGAACCGAAGTTTTACTCGTACACATAAACAGCATTTCACGGCACAAAGTTCTTTTCGCTAGTAGATTCTTAAATACCACTGTTGGGCTGTTGGTGACAGCAAAACAATCTACCTGCCTTAAAAAATTTTCTTTCCAATAATATTGGATGGGTAATATTAGAAAGCAAAAAAAAACTTCATCAATTTATGGACCTTCTGTGTCAACTGTTTAGTGTTCAAGTTAACTTCTCGGATGATATGGAAATTATCCAACTGCCATGTATATTAGATCGCTGGTACAATTAGAGATGACAATGATAGATGATAAACAAGCAAATTTGGCCACCTACATTCATATCTACTATGTTTTTTTATCAATTCCGATAGACTCAAGCAATCCCATAAGTCTATCGGAATTGATAAAAAAATATATAGATGTCACATGAAAAGCAATGTGACACCTATCACATATCAAAAGTGTTGCTTCCAAGTAGCTCCAGGATTACTCTTCTGATTTTTAAATACTTCCACTAGACATCAAAATCTCCAAGTAGGAACGCGATTAAGCACATATGAAATAGTTTTCAAAGTGCTGCTTGGAATCAATGGGTTTGTGGACTATCCTGGAAGATTCATGGTAAAAATTACTTAAAGGTTACCTTCATAAATTAGTTGAGACATTTGACAAAAACTGGTACAGACCTAAATAATACTAAGTGTAGGTAATTGCTTATACCTAATATTTAATACGTATACCAATTTAAGTGGTTATATATATTTTTCTTGCATTTGAATATACAACGTATTTCTGAAAAATGATGTATGAATTTAATTTTTCCATATAATTGTCATAATCCTTTATTAAAAGTAGGGATTTCTTGGTTATTTGGTAAAAATTTTAAATTGGAAGACATTTATCTTTATATTTTTATTTACTTCGATGAAGATATTTTAAAAGCTTTTCATAAAATTTTATGTGTAAATAAGTGGATTTAATTATTCTTAATGGTTAAATAAATTGACAAATGATGCGTTTTCAGGATCGAGAAATTCTACAAAAGTTAATATTTTATGATTAATAATAAATAAAATATAAAATTAATACATTTAATAAAATTTAAAAATGTTGAACTTGTTTTGTATCAACGTAATTCCTATTATTTGTAATTTAATGTGTTCAAGAAATACACATGTTATAAATTATTATTTTAATCTCATTATTTACTTTTTGCTGATTTTATTCGCACATTTCAAAGCAACTTGCCCTCACTCAATTTTTACTTTAAGGACATTCGTTACTGCTATTAATTTTACATTCTAGATATTTTTTGTAAAGTTATTTGGTGAAATAAAAATCACTATATATAAATAAAGATTATACAATGAGAAAAAAATCAAAATTCTAAATAATTAAATTCGCAATGAAACTCACGCTTCAGAAATATAAAGAAAGAGCGAATTATGAAAAAATAAAAGCTTTGTCAGTTTTTAAGTAATTGTATGTTCCAAACCATTAGAAAAAATAGTAAATTGCTTTTATTTTAAAAAATGAATTTACTTTCACTAGTTTTATGTTTATCGTTATTAGGAACTGAACATATGTGATTTATTTTAATCTTCATTCAATATTTTAATGCTTGCATTTTAAATAAGTATTTGAGTTTTCAATACGTAACACAAATATTCTAATTTGGTTTGCGTCATTTTATTATGAGAAAATGTTTTGTAATCTTTAAGTGATTCCAATATCATTATACAGTATTAATCTTATCGATATATAATTAATAAAATATCAGTTACTTTATATTCGAAGCAAAAGTAATATATTTTAAGTTACATATATGATGTGCAGAATCTTAGATTTAATCTTTTTAAACATCTCCCAACACACACGCAAAAAAAAGATTATTTTTTTCAAACAATATGTGTGTGTAGGCGCTTCTGTTTTTTTTTATATGATAGCTTTAGTTTTTAATAACATTTGAGTACATCACATTTTCTATACGAAAATAAACGACAAATTCTCTTAATGTTTTTACCAATATCCACTTATAAATTATTTCGAATTATTTCAAATATTTGTTTGTAATTAATTTATATATAAGAATATCAATAAAATAAGCAATTATATTTTCTCACATTTATTTGAAAAAATGAAATTATATAAATATATAATTTATTTTCAAAAGTTTACTTATTAAAAAATAATCTTTCCTAGAGCAGAATTTTTGATTAATAATTGATTATTATTTTTCATAGATAGATACATATCAGTATTACGTATACAGATAATTTTCTACTGTTTTTACCAATGTTTTCCCAAAGCAAATGAACTTAGAAGTAAAGTAAGTACTTTTCCTCAATAAAAAGCATATCTTTAAGCAGATAAGCATATCTTAATCCATTTATTTATGAAGCCAAAAAGCAACAACACTAATCTGAATTTTCCCTATCATTCATAGATAAAGAAGAGAGTGAATCCTGCTAAAAAAACATATTTTCCTTTTTATTCTTTTATTTTTACATACTTAAGAGAAAGCCTGATTTAACTCTGCATACTCATTTATTTGAATAATAAGATTACATAGCATGCAACCTGAATCTCCTAGATTTATTTGTTTCTGTCGTTCCTTATAATTGAATTTGTGATTTACAGAAGATGCTCTTATTAACAAAAAAGAACAAACTTCTCGTGTGACAAATTTTTCTTTCATAATAGATGATTATGAAATACTCGTGAATTATCCCATTATTTTGCATTAAATATTTTGTACTAGCTTACTATTTGACTATAAATTATAAAGTAATATATGTTGGAGTCAACTACTAAATTATCTAGCAGGAATCTAACCTTTCTTTTGAATGGCGTCAAATAACCTAGATTGAACCTACTGAACAATTACTGTAAAAATACAATTATATACCTAAAAAAATTAACAAGTATAAAATTATATATTCAGTGCCCAAATTTAAAATTTCGCATAAAATTTCAAGCTCTGACCACACCACCTCGCACTGAGTCCAACAAGGAGATTTTGACCAGCTGCATTAGTGCCAGTCAGGTCCTACAGGGTTAACAGGATTTCAAAATGAAATTAAAGTTTTACTGTTAAATTTCATTAGTTTCATCATTTTTAAAGTTGTTAAGTTTCATAAATTTGTAAGAACTTCCCTTAGTAAATTAATGAGGTAATAATATAACTAAGGCTTGTAACTAATTTTTAATCTATTTATTTTAACTGGATATTTATGAAAGTAACCATGAAATTACGATGCATGTATGTGTAAAATACCTTTTCACCTGATCTTTTTTTTTCAATGAAATAACTTAGCATTTATCTTAGCAGTAAAATTATTATTGGTTATTTTCGGTTCATATGTTAATCTCATGAACTCATATGTTACATCTCACTGAATATAATATAATTTAAATCTTGATCCACCATCGCCTAGTGATAACTAGGCCTCGGACTTGTTCAAAGCATGAGTCCCTGGTTTCAAACATGGCTATTGTTGAGCAATAAGAGATGTGTGCTGCACCTCTGCCTTCTGTGTGCACGTCTTTTGGGGTGGGTACTTAAGATTTTTCCTGACTTCCTCCCTTGAGACACGTGAATATGGCCCAATATTTATGAATAATCTTCTCGGAAAGCAATTTTTGAGATGAATGCTAAAATCTCTTACAATGGCTTTCGACCATCACAATGTAACTAAAGGTGTGTAAATATTTTTTCTATTTGCTGAACAATATTTTACTATAATGTAATTTTAGTATGAAAAATACTTTTGTCTTTAACATTTAAACATATATTTGTATTTTCACAATAACTGTTCTATACAATTAATTATCAGCAATGTTGCGAAGTACATAATAAAATGCAATCTAATACAATATTATGTTGTTTTGAGACATGCATTCAAATCTAATTTTTAACTGCTATATTTCATATTGTAAGATTTCATACTTGATTTTTAACAACCTCATTTGAAGCAAACTTGATTTTTAAGTATTTAAGTAAAACTCTTTACTTTATCATAAATTTACGTTGAATCAAATAAAATAATATTTGTAATATTCAATATAATGATTTTTATCTCAATCTTTGACTCTCAATCTTTTTTAACACCAATATTTACTCATCTGTCATTTACAAATATTTGCTTGAAATTTATTTACATCTATTTGTTTCATGAATAAACTGATTACGCATAAATGCAAAGGGTTATTTATGATACACTTATATTTTGAAAGTCCCAATGTTTAATGTCACATTTTTATATTTTGAATTTGCCTTTTTTAAAATAAAGATGCATAATTTTCAATTAAAGTAAAAATTTATCTAAATTGAACTAACAGAACATTAACTAGTGTGAGCTAGTCTCCAAATTTACATATTATAGTAAATACTCTGGTATTTGAATTTTCTTTAAAAAAACTGCATGTGTAAGGTCAATGTATACTTTTTCATAACTTAAATTTATTCTTATTGACACTGAATAATTGCATTTATCTTATATTTTAGAAATAGTTAAATCCATGGAATAAAAATGTATGGAAATATTCTTCTGGTATTTTTTAGTATTTAAAAATTGATGAGGAAAATTTTATTGATTCTGTTTAATCATAGTACAATCAAAATTCAAATTCTTGCAATTTGCTTTATGTTATTGAAAGACAATCAAGAAGAATATGAAAATGAAAAATAAAACTTATAACATGAAATTTTATGCTTATAAAATTTTTTAAGTATTATGTTTATTCTAATTGGGGGGGGGGGGTATCTTTTATTATTAAGCAACCACGAATAAAAAAATAATAACTATTTTTTAATTTTATCTTTATTACATAATTATCATTGTAACAGATCCTTTCCAAATTTATTAATTTGTATTACAGTTGATTATATTTTTAAAAACTATTTACTGATTATATTTCTCATCATTAAAAGTCTTTAATCGCAATAAATAAAATAACATTATTATAAATTGCTGAAATAATAAATAATTATAAACTTCAATAGCAAATAAAATTGCATAAATATATATATTTATAACGATATAACTAATTCGTAAATTAAATATTTAAGAAAAATCCATAATTCAGCCCTACTGGAAATAACAACATTGCCAAGAAATAATAATATGAAGGGTGACGGGCGATGATTGTACTTTTTAATCAGATCACGTTTTATCTTTGATAAGCTCTTCATGTCTTCTATCATCAACACGTGCGACAATTTAATTCGACGTTCCGCTTATGCATTCGATTCGAACACCGCTGATAAATGATGCATTGGACAAAAGGCTAAAATCAAACAAAAATGCAACCATTTTTGGCGATAAGAGATTCAGAATGTCACTTATGAACTCCATCCGGATTGTTGTTAATCACTTAGCGTCATTCCGAGAGTCAAGAGCAGATGAGGCGATAACTTATCTCTCTCTTTCCGACTCCAGGGAGACATCGCTGTAGAGGTTTACAAAGATGTGCTTCATTTGGCATGAAAGTGATAGTTGGCGATATGAAAAGTAAAGTTTTCAGTGTCTGCTTTTAATGACCTACAAAAAATATTTTCTTAAATGCTTTTGCTTCATTCATATAAAATAATTAGATGAAATTTTTTTGAAATTCACATGAAGAAGTTTATTTATTGTATTTTTAAATGAATTGTAATCTCTGCTTGCAAATTACGTTTTCAAAAGCTAGAAATAAATAAATAAATTGAACAATTGTTGTGGTTTTAAGGAATTTGTCTCTCTTAATAATTTTGATTGATGTAGTATTTTTTATGAAATACTTTAGTGATTACATTTTTTAATTCCTAATTAATAATTAATATATATATATATATATATATATATATATATATATATATATATATAGATATATATATATATATATATATATATATATCTCGAACAGGAGTTCTTCGTATATCATAATTGCAGTGTTGAAGAAATATTGTTTTTGGGACAAATATAATAAGAATAAAAAGTGTTCTATTTCTTCATTAGGATTTTTAATCCTTAAAATTCATTGCTCATTTTATGTATAAATTTATCTTCCTCATAAATTTTATTATCTACAGGACACGCCCTTTTTTGGATTGTGAGATCTTCATTGTTTGTGTTGTCGCCATTGATAAGAATTTTTCACTTAAGTTAATGAGCTTTACGTGATGCAATTACTACTAACGTTATGAAAATTAGTACCTTTTATGAATACAATTGACTCTGCCGTTGCAGAAAATTAATCAGTCCAATAAAGTAAAGTTAAAATAAATGAATATAAAGCACTCCTATGATTTCCGTTTGCTTTAAATTTTGAAAACACCTTTGAGTAAAAATATAAGTAATGAAACATCTCAATTATTTGTCAATATTATTTTTATTAAATTATTTCATAAGAAATAATTAAAATAAATAAGAAGAATTTCTAGAAAAATATTTATTGCTTGAAATGATTAATCAAAAAAGTGAGACATTATTATGCACATTGCTTGAACTGAATACTATGCTTTAAAAAGAGAATCTTATATTGCTATTAGCCTCAAACTGAATAGATGCCATAAGTGAAAAAGAAAATTTTTCAGAACTTAATTTATTTTCTTATACATAAGAAATTCTTCTAGTGAATCATTGGGATTAAAATATATATTTATATACAAATCTTCTTAATCAATATGATAGTCGGAAACTAATAATTTATAGACTTGAATGGTGTAGAGATATTCCAGTATTTATTACGTATCGCCTTCACAAATGCTGAAATATACTACTCAAAATAATTAAAAGATATTGATGTTGAGGATGGATCTAGTGGAACTAGGGAATTGCTTGGATTTTTGATACATGATCGACAGACATAACAATATTACACATATTTAACAGAAAAAATAACAAAGTATTTGGGAAAAAAATTTAAAAAGTAGCAAGAAATGGGCAAAGAATGTATTTTATTGAAAGAAAATGATTTTTAACAGAGCCCATAGTTTCGTCTGATGGCCAGCAAATTAGAACAACTTTGAAGTATAGAGTCAATGGAGCAATCAATAAAGAGTTTAGGTATTCTGTCGCACTACTTCAAAAGACTTTTTTCCATTTCTTAAATGGTTTGTAAGAATAATAGGAGGCCAGTTACTTATGTTAAAATTTCGTGTGCATGTTGCATTAGATTCATATTCAATGAACACTCTGTCTATTTCATTCATGTGTTTTTATTCTTCTCAAAAAAGAAATCATCTCCCAAAGTGAGCACAATGTATTTTACAATTGGCATCCATTAATGTCAAAGCACCTCCAACTGCTGCAAATGTAATGAAATGCAATAAATCTAATAATCTCATCCTTATAGTGCTGATAGGTCAAAGCTCCATTTCGAATGATTGGTACCTTCATCAATTGTGGTGGCTGCATAAATAAGAATTTCCTTATTGATAATTCCGATATTTTGTTGCACAGACAAATAATTGTCCACCTTACTTTTAGTTGAAGATGTGCTTATTATGAGGATGAACAGAAAAACGCGTTTCTTCAAAGAAAAGATTATTACTAATTTCTCTTCCTGTTTACCAATTATCTTTTCCACTTCCTGCGAATGAAACAATGACTTGCTGTTAACGTACCTTGTACTAATGTTTATAAACATAATAATTAATGAAATTGATTTCGGAGAGTTTTAGTTGATGTCGTCAGGAGCGAGTGAAGTTGTTGAAGAAGAGTATTATTGTTTCAGCGACTCTGAGCGCTAGCCTTAATCTTCAATCTTTGTTGTTCATTATTGTAAGCCTTATTTATATTTCTTCTTGAATCTTCATCTTACATTTCCATTTTTTGAAAAACGATTTCAGATACTTGAAATTCCTTTTAGTTCAGTGCTTACCCAGATGTTTTATTATTACTCATGAAATTTCTATTAATTTGAAAACATGTTAAACTCTTTTCTCTTTCAAGGAAATATTTTTAAAGTTATCAAAACTCATAGAATGAGGAAGAATTTGTGTTATAGGAAGTTTTATAATTCACAAATATAATGCTTAGAACCATTATAAATAGAGTGATCTATTTAAACTAAAAAAAACTAATACTCAATGCAGAATGTTACCATTACTCACTTACATTATTATTCTAATATCGTAAGTCACTATTTAGATATTTTACTTTACATGATGAACTTTCTACTGTTTACTTAACTTTATACAGAGAATCAGATAAATGTTTCTACAAGTAGCGTGGAATTGCTAATGTAGAATATCTACCAATACTGAAATGGAAAAGGATATGGAAGTCTCATAAACGTATCATTTTGCAAATAATTTACTTTTTAGTAGATACTAAATATTCTTACCGAAATCAATGTATTTAGACCACTTAGGGGAAAAACCTTTTTATGTGCTTAGCCTTGTTATACGCTTTTTTTCGAATATCACGCTATTCTCAGACACGTGCATGATGTATTTATTCTTTAGAAATAAAAAAAATAATTTAATATTGCTTGGTTTATTGTTTTCATTTGCATGAATCGATGGCTAGTTATTACTTTCATGAATAATTCATAAAATAATTTCCGCCTAATTTGTATGATTTCTCTAAATTATTTTGGTCACTTAAAGAAAGTGATCGACAGAAAAGTATAATTCTATTATCCACGTTATTTTATTTAGAATACAATCAAAATAACATTATTTAAAATTAAAACAATAAAATAGTTAGTGGTTTAATTTTAAAAGCAATCGTTTTTTAAAAAAATTATCATAATGATTAAGAATACTATAGCAATTAAAATTACAATGTAACATATGGTAATAATATGGAATGTCTTTTGTTATTTTGAAATGTACATAATTTGGAGATAAATATCTGGGCATACTTAGGTAGTATAAAATGCAGTCAATTTATACTATAAATCAATTATTGATCATTCAAATAATTGAAGTTATTGTAAATAATGCGTTTCAATTGAACGATTTCTATTATAATATTTCAAAAATTCCTATTTATCAAAATACATTTTATGTATTGAAAAATAAATAAATTACACAGTTTCCGATTAAGCAAATATTTTATAATATTGAACAGTATAATTTCAATACAATGAATATTTTGATGACAAATGAACGAAATATTACATACGAATAAAATGTGTTAAAATGTATCTAAATTCGTGCATTGTTTAAACAAGGCATTTGTAAATTAAATATATTAAACTGCAATTGTGATAAAAATATAAAGTGTTAATTTAATTAATTTAACAATTTGTGCATCATTAATAAAAGATTAATTGAATTAATTTAATAATGCATTATGTTAATTCCATTTTTAGATCTGCTAATATGTATATATATATTCTTTTATTATGTATATAATATTACATATAGATTGTCATTTTTTAATTTTTTCTACTAACATATACTATTTTTTGTACGTAATGTAAAAAAGTCATAGTGGAAAATTTTTAAACCCTTTTTGAAGAAATGATTTTTTACAATCGATGTATTTCAGAAAATTGAGGGAAATATATATATATATTATAAGTATACATATGTTCTTTTATTATGTATATAATATTACATACAGATTGTCATTTTTTTAATTTTTTTCTACTAACATATACTACTTTTTGTACGTAATGTAAAAAAATCATAGTGGAAAATTTTTAAACCATTTTTGAAGAAATGATTTTTTACAATCGATGTATTTCAGAAAATTGAGCAAAATATATGACAACAAGTCACATTTCTATTGAGCGTTACTTTATATGCGTTTAAATAAAATGAGCAAGAGAAGTAATAATTCAATTTCGGATTACAATTTCTGACTTTACATTCCATGTAAGGCCTCGAATGCATTTATATGGAGCAACACTTGAAATGCATGCAAGCGTATTTTATATACTTCATTCATGCTGAGTCATGAGAAAAGAAGGGGGTGTCACCCGTTCAAAATCCCCCTCCTCTCCATTTTAAAGCCTTGTAGTTCATACAAAGTCCCCCAAGCTGATTGAGATTCACCTATATATAATATTACGCTTCTATTTATGCAAATTAAGTTTCTTTCATGTTTTGCGGCCGAATCCTTTTCAAAATCCCCGGAGGAACTCAATGGTTCCGATTCTTCCTTTGTTTCTAATGCACTTAAAATTCAAAATTCAAATTGGTAAATAGTAGTTTTAAAATATTTTGAATTTTTCCAATTCCACTCTTGAGTTATATTCAGCGATAATGATAGTGAATGTTTGAATTCTGTTATTACTAATGTATTAAAAAATACTTTACCTGTTAATTTATTAATAAATTAAGTTTTTTCATGATTCATTGATAACAGTTCCATATTTTTTTAGATTTTATCTGTTAAATAAATTATAAATCAATCATGCGTACACCGATTCATTGATAGTTTCAATCTTTATATAGTAAATTATCATTGAATCATTACGTTAAAATATTTTTGAAATTTAAAAATCAGTGTAAAGTTTCTTATTCGTGTATTCACATAATTGATTGAATTTTTTTTTCATTTTGGATCTCACAATTCTATTCAAATGAAATCAATAAAGTATGGTTTTAACTGTTAAAATATTTATTGCTATTTTTTCAAGTTAAAATTAAAAAATTCACTATATGTATACAAAATGTTTTAAAAATTATTTTGTTGTTATTGTTACTAATGACACTTGGTGAAGCCAAGCCCGCTCTTCAGGGACTGGACAAATGAAGTCAGAAAGAGCGTCTTCTGTTTTTGAATAGAGCACCCTCATTCGAAGGACCTTGGCCCATAGATGGCAGTACTATCTAAATCTTCCAATTTAGAGACTGAAACCAGAGAAGACTCATAGCCTGGTTCGAACCACACCCAGAGGTATTAATTTGGAATGGGAACATGGAGGACATTGCAACCCGACATATTTTACGTGTCTTAGTTGCCATTAGTAAACACGACGGATCTTCGTCTAAACCGCGATTCGAACTCAGTATCTTCCGGTAACGAGAACGATGCCCTAACCAACCAGGCCACCATGGCCCTTACACCAAAGCTAATAAGATTTAAAATTCTAAATCTTGTTAGCCTTGGTGGAAGTCTTATGTCTCTCTCTTTTTAAGAAACAGTAATGTTTATGATACATATAGATATATATCTGAATACATTTCTCTGCAACATTTCATTAAAATCAAACCACAAGTCTAACATTTAGCGACCGATGTTTTAATTAACTCTCTTATTAATCGTTACAGGAGTAATAGAGCATGATTTGTTTGTACTGAAATCATTCGTTTTAGTCTTACAAGTAAACACATACTTAGGTGAAATTCAACATCCATTCATTATTCAACTACAGTTACGAACAGACTTAGTTTTCCAATATAATAAATGACTTATTGCTACAAAAACACGATGAATATGTTTTAGTTAATTTGTCAACGGTATGACTATGAATGGATTATTCATGATAATGACTTACATTATTATATCAGACATACATTATTAAAACAGAAATTTCTAATGAATGCTGACAATCAAAATTCACAAAATATTAATAAAAAAAAGTATATAGCTTTATCAGCATCATTGCTATATGGAAAACGTGCTTTAAAAATATGCAGAAAATTTTGCTAATTGATAAATATATTTAGAGAAGAATTATAATATTCATTCACAGCAATGTTTTGAAAATCAAATTAAATTTAAAAACTTAACAAAGCTAATTTAGAATGCAGAATTAAAAAACTAAAACTTTTACAGAATTTTAACTATTAATATTTTACTAAGAATACATGCTCCCAATTAACGATTTGATAAAGTGCATTATTAAAAATTGCAAAGAAAAGTAGAATCAATATGTATGTAAATCTCTATAATACATTATATTTATATAAAAAGCTGAAAAATTATGCTTACATTAAAGACAGTTTGAAGCTAAATCATATACTTTGAAAAATATGAAATAATTATAAAATTAATAGCTACAAATTTTCTATTTATTCGATTATAGGAAATGCATGTCTAACACTAGAATTTTAATCAATTTAAAAAACGTTTCATAATAAAATAATCATTAATTATTATAAACTTTTTCGTAACACTAGCATATTTTTTTCGAAGCCAAACACTTACAAATGCTCTTAAAAAAATTATTTCAAATTAAAATATGTTAAAACTGCTTTAGACCATTAGATAAATTACAACGTATCGATATTCCAGTCGATATCAAGAATTTTTAGAGACATTATGCTCGACAATATCCCTAAAATATACATAAATACCCGCTCATTTTCCCCAAACTTTTCTCTAAAATGACGACTAATGGTGCTTACCCATCCCAGTAATCTCACAGGTCATGTGATTTGCATCACACCATTAATCTCGTCTTTTGGTGCTCCATAATTTGTTTCAGAAAGCGAGATTGTTCCCTTAATCTAAATTCTGCGTGCCCAGATTAATGACATCCGCCTCAAACATTGTGCATGCCTGGCAACTTGTGCACAGCGGTCGGTGACTGTAAGAGTGGCGGCGGAATCCGACTACATATTTCTCTGCGTCATACGTATCACGGAATAAGAACTATCGCACGAATTGACTTGCATATCTCGATTGAATTAGGAGTGATGGCTATCCGTGTTCAGATGTAGACATGCGTCTTGAGAGAGAAGCCTCCTTCAGAAAGAACATGATATGGCTTAATTAATATTTTATGGATAGCTCTGACAAAATGAATAGATTAGTAATGAATTTATGGAAGTGAATGTCTTCATTCAATGGAAGAGAAGTTGTTTCGTTGTAGGAGCGTTATCAGATGTAGAAAGGAAACACGAACACAATTAAGTTTAATGATTTAATTTGCTTGTAATTTGCTTATAACAACAGTTTCCAAATCAATTATAAGTAGATAATATTAAAAATATTTTGCAATTGAAATTAGTTATCCAGCATGTTCTGATAAATTATGAAAGATCCAATTAGTTCACTATAAAAAAAATTAAAATAAAAATTTTTTAAATTTTTATCTATATTTCTTTATAACAAATTAATTTTACATCATATAAATTCATTATATTTAATCATTTAATATATGAAATTTTTACTTATAAAATGCATAAATGTGTTTTTCATTGCTGAAGATTGATAATTTATGGAAAGAAGAAGTAGTAAGACTTTGTATGGGTATTGTTACATGCCATACAAAAATCAATTATTACTTCAGATGATAATTTATAGCTTAAGAACTTACAAACTAAATGATGTCTCTAGAACTTTATTAAAATGTTTCAAACTCAAACTCAAATATAAATATATTAAGCAATAATTACTTACGATATTTATTTATATCCAAAGCTTTTCCAAATATAGACAAAATAACTAACATTTTTATTACAGAAAGTCAATTTAATGTTAACTAATTTCAATATAAAACCTTGTCACGTAGTTTTAATGATTTTAGTACTTGGCAGTCAAATATAAAAAAAACAGAATTGCTGAAGAAAATTAATCATTAGACTAGCTGAACAGCATTGCATTTACTAAACAAATTAAAAGTTTTCCCATATAACATTTTAAAAGAATTTCTGAAATATATGTTAAAAATCATATTTGTTTCGAAATCAGAAAAAGCATTTTTAAGAAATTATTGTAAAACTGCATCTAAGATTTTCATTAAAGTTTTTATATATAAAACTGTTCTCAATTTTTCCATGTCATCCAAATTAATTATAAAATATTTTATATTTGACTTAAATATATTTATACTTAATTTTAACTTTGCTGAAAAAATACTTATAAATTGAAGTATAGGAAAATATTTTCTAAACATGTATGTTATTTTGCACTGCTTATTTTAAATGAGAAAAATAAAGTTTTTCATCAAATATTGAATATACTTTCATCTAACTAATGAGTGAAAAGTATTAATGTTAAAGTTTCCAGGATTTTTATTTCTTTTACATTAAGAGTGAAAATATTTATTGAGCTACTATTAGTTTTAATATAAAGAAATTCATATATTCTTTTTAAAGATACATAAATTTTTTAAGTCTATCTAAAGGCTGGATTAATCTAATTTCAGCATAACAACAGTTCTAATCTGAAATTAAAAAGTAAGAAGGTTATGTATTTATAAATCAAATAAGCTTCTTGATTGAAGTATTATTATTATTAAATTCGATTGAACTTCCATGATCTGATCACATTTTGAAACATTGTTTTAATTAATACCGGAATTTTTTGCTAAGAGGGAATTTTTTATTTCAATTTATGTTCTGTTTCATTTTTATTAATTATTTAAGCCTATACAAATAATGTCGTAATGATTTATTGTATACATTGTCAAAATTGTAAGAAATTGTTTCAATATTTTTATTAAAATGATTAAATAAATAATAACTAAAAGATAATGTGAGTTTAACAAAAAAGCAGCTTTATTATTCTTCACATTTCAATTTATAAAAATTATTCTGTCTTTTGCACATTATTGATTAAATAATAATACTAAAACATGATTATATTTAAATTTGTTCAATTCTAAACTTCTTCTCATTATTATACGTAATTGTTTCAATTATTGTATTTTAATTAACCTTATTTAAAATCTTCCAAGTTACTTACTATCTTATTAGTTTAAATTAATGTTAATGCATTTCGTCATTAATCTTAATTTACATGCTCAACAAACTTTTTATTTTCTAATTATTACGACGGAGCATTCCAGTTTTATATATAAAATCATATAGTATTCCATGGTCAACGAAGGACGATAATTCTATTCTCGGCATCCAATTAAAATCTCGCAAAATAATTTCAACGGCATACATTCTCAGGAAGCATTTCAATTAGCGTTTTTGAAAGCTTTTCTTTGCTTTTAATGACGTCGGGATATCATTTTTTGTGAGGAAAATGAGTTATGACTATGCTCTGAAGGGAGTCTCCGAATTGCAGATTTAATAGGAAAACCTTCCTAAATTAAATAGAATCATAGCAGGGGATTTGAAAAGTGAGTTTTGCGCTCTCGGTGGTGTTCTTGAATTGATGAGGGCAGCTTTATTTCCCCTGCTGATGCTTAAGAGGAAAATATTTATTAATGTTTAAATATTTCTAATTCCTTAAGAAACATAGTTGGAAAAGTATTAATTACGTTTCATAAATTATTAATGAACATTCCGCTTAATTAATTGCTCTTATGATTTCATTAATGCGCACTAATCCGATAACTGCAATAAGGATTAAGCCTAAAAAAATAGTTTGAGTAATTTGTTTTCATTGTCAAGATTGAACGATAAAAATATTATTAAATATTTTTCTCAAGTATCATTTATTGTTTTTCTATTGACTATATTTTATTTATTATAACATGATGAACATATTTATTTATCAAATATATATACGTATCATAAGCAACTTTTTTTTCAGTGAAGAAAAGTACTTTCTTTAAATGCTATTTTCAAAAATATTTAAATAAGGACAGAAGCATTACATTTCTTAACTTATTTGGAAGATTTGAATATAAAAATAATTTTTCATATTGCTATATTTAAAATATCCATCACTAGAAATTCTTAACATTCTAAACTTTATCATAATTTGAAGAAGTGCTTGATTTACAATTTCGATTATCACAGTTTCAATAAGCATAATTCCTCTTAATGAATTAAATTTAGTTTTTTAAAGAAAGTTCTTTTATAATTTAAAATTAGATATTTTTGTAATATTTTTATTGAACAAAAAATCAAATTTTGCTTACTAATTCCAAAATTTTTAATAATATATGATGAAAATATATTAATGTTGTGTATAATATATATAAAATGTTGATATAATGAAAATTATTATAACGGTAACCATAAGCAAAACTACATTTTTAAATTCAATTGTAAAATTCATAGTATCATTTTAAATAATTATTGTAAAATTAAGCAACACTATATATTATTTATGAACTATAAATTAATAAAATTATATTCATGAGTAGAGAATTTTGCAAATATAACGATTATTTATATTATAAATTTTTAACTTTCAAAATGACTTTGAAAAGTGAAATCAAATATAATTTTTATTTCACCTTACAAGTCATACTTATGTGGTTATATTTAAATAGCATAAATGATACAATGAAATGAATGGTGATATCATAAATTTTTAAACACATTTATCTTTTTTGCATAAATAATATAAGTGTAAAAAATAGTAATGAACTCTAAAAAACAAATTTTCTATGCAGAATCTCGATCCAAAAATATGTGTGATATTTGAGATAAAAGCGTCATTTAACATGGAAAGAACTATAGAGTTCAGACATTGAAAAATGTGCTTAAACTGTTATTTCAAATCTATTTTATAATTTAATTTTATTAAAACATTAAATTTTCATCATATTTTATTAAAGTTAGGATTAAAATACTGTTGAATAACAATTTTAATTGTTGAATAACAAATTTAATCATGTAACAAAGTTTAATAATTATGTTAATAAACGAAAAGCGTTTGAATAAAAATGCATAAATCATCACATCGTTAAATAATTTCTTGATTTTTTAAATTACCAAAATATTGAAATCATATAATGTAACCATGCATTGTATTAAATAATCAACATATTGTATTTAATATTATATTTGATAGTCTAGTTTATTAAATTTATTCTTTTTTTACCATAAACAATTATTTTCTGTACAAAACTATTAAAACCCAGATTGAAATAAAATACTCACTGTAACGCTATAAACGTATACTAATCCTGAAGAGAAAATATAAAATTAAAAAGAATTTGAAGAAGAAAACTACACAAAAATATATTTTAAAATAAACTTAGGAACTTTCTTAAGAACTATATAAATTAAACTTCACATGAATCGTAAGTTTGCTAGTATATTATTTATTGTTAGTTTTTGCATGTTTGTTTCTATAACAAATACTTTTTTTACATATATAAATATGATAAAAAAATTCTCTTAAAGTAGAAAAGCTTTTAAATCATCGTTAATACAGCATCATATATTATTTTTTAAAATTATTGTTTTCATAAGAATATTATATTGCCTTATGAAAATTATAATTTACTTTATAACATACATACGATTCGAACTATTTTTAATAAACTGGAATTCAATTACTATTCATATTTTTTATATAAATCAATTGTTGAATTTATTTAACTAAATTATGTGTTAAATTCTTACTCTCTTTGAAATATCTTGATTTTAAAAAAATATTCATAAATCGTAAATAAATTTAATAAATAACAATTGTAGATGTTATTTTAAGGTAAAACTCTTAAAAAAAATAATACATTAATGAAATATGCAAGTCTGAGAATTTATGATTGTTCCTTATTCTTTAACTAATAAACACAATAATTAAAATTCCTTGAAAAGAAACATAGAAAAAACTTATCATAATTATCTTACTTCACATGTCGTTGTATCTGAAGCTCTTTTTTGGAGTATTTCTCAGGAATCATCGTTCTATTTTACCAAAATTTTATAAAGTATTAGTTAAACTGTCCATTGAAAATTATTTCAAATGTCATTTAATTTAATATAATGTGTTGGTTTATACAGACACTTTTAATAATCAAAAATATAAATGTTTATAATGCTCAAATGATTGCAAATATTTTATATATTTAAAATTTATTTGCAATAATCCTCATAAGTATAAGAATATCGGTTCATGGATTATCAACGAAAATAGTGTTATGTTAGAAATAAAATTGACTGGTCTTTAATTTATAGGTACTCTTTTATCAGAAAAATCTATTTAAATCAGGAATAATTATGACTTAGTGTGTTTATTTGATCATTATATTTAGATAATTTGATAATTCTAAGACATAATCTAAAATGATGAATCCTATTTTTCTTAGTTTAAAGTAAAACAATGAAAAAAACTTTATATTTATAATACGAATTTAATATTTTATAATGCATAAACTCAATTTTATACCAAGAAATTTATAAAATTGTGTAATTCAAAATCCTAATTACAATAACTAATTGAAATCTTAAGTCCTTAAATGTATTAAAATCTTAACTCTTTAAGACCTTAAAATTTTCATATTACATTCGAATTATATATCAACAATATATATGTTTTAACAGTGATAATGAATTTAGAAGAGATAAAGTAATATAAAGATTATATATATATATATATATATATATATATATATATACAAATAAGCTGCAACTGCATCCTTAAAAATTAAATTAATTTCAAAAATGCTTTTAACCAAATTTCATTATTTTGATTTATAGTAGAAACATAAAAAATATTTTGGGAAATACATTCTGTGATAAAATTAAAGAGAATTTTTAAAAGATTCACTTTATACGTTTCATTTCCAAAATCATCTTTTTAAGCTAACTTGAAATTTTATGAAAATCTGTAATGAAAGTGAAGATATCTTAAATATATGTTACCTGTATATCTTTACTCCAACATCTGTAACACATTCGCCTAAACTCATATTTTTCAAATATTTCAACGATTCACTCACTTACTCGAATAAACTTTCCCACTCCAGGTTTACGAGTAAATAAATTAAAAATTCAAAACTCTAGCTTCAGTATTTGGAATATACCTTTAAAAATTCCCCCCCCCTTTTCCTAGCCGCTTATAGGCTATTTTTAAAAGAGTCCCTTTTATTAGTTTTGGAACGTAAAATTTTATCTTACAACCTTCGCTCATCCCCCTTCCTACTGCTCTACCAACGAAGAATGATAGCTTGACATTGAGGGTGGAGTACGTAAAATTCCTCCGAATCGCACCCCTATCTCCCCCATGGTGCTCCCGAAGCCACAGTGATAGCTTTTTATGTATATTTTACCTCTTTCCAAAACATCACCCTAGTGTGCCATAAGTAACGGAAATATCGATTCTAATACATGATTTTGGGAAAAAGTGAATATCCTTAAGTATGCTTATTCGAGATTATTAGCCTGGTATGAGTTTAATTTCAAACTGCAGCATTGTATTTCAATATAATTTTGATAAAATTAACTATAATTAAACTAGTATATAGATTTCGTAATTTCTTTATAATGTTAAACTAAGACTGAATGGTAGAAATGCGCTCATCGAAGAGAAAATCCTTAGTTCGATGTCAGCCGAGATGGAAAATCGACACAGTTTTTGTATTTCTGCATTTTGAATGTATATCTACTGGGGTGGGTATAAATGAAATTTTTAGTTTTTTAATTTTCCAATATATGAAGGCTTATGTCGATGATTAAGTCCTCTTGCAAAGTAATGCAATTAGTGAAAAAAGTCTCTAAAACAACATTAGGTTGTTAAATTTGTTCAGCTATTTCTGAATCCAAAATAAGAAATCTAAAAATAAATTTCAATTTTTATTGCTTGCACAAAATATTTTCTAATAAAAATGTTTCATTTAAAAATTGAAACCTTTGAGTTTTAGGAAATCCATTATGAAATCATGAAAAATATAAAAATGCATATTCGGATTTAACTAATTTAACTACAAAATGTGAATTTGCTAAAATTATTCAACTATGTTTATTAAAAGTCTATAGCCGTATTTTAAAATATTACTAAATAACAAATATCAACTTCAGTATAACAAAATAAAACTAATAACATTGAACATTTTCTAACCAGAAGTCAAACTGCTATTCATTATATCTGATTAATTATAACAGAGGAACATGAAATCATGTATGATGATAAACCCTCTGTATTCCTATCCCTCACTCATTGACATAAAAATTTATAATTCAATTGAATATTTAAAAATAATTTTAATAATTTTCCTTTAAAAATTTTAATTAAAAAATCAAGTTAGAAACATAGATTAAAAAATTCGTCTGATTTACAAAAATATCAGTTATGCATTATTAACTTGTTTTTATAAAGAGGATATGACAAAAATTAACTAATTAAATAGTTATCATTAATTTAAAAAGGTATTTTATTAACAATCTAACATAGCATCTGAAAGATTAGACTAAGAACTTACTGATTTGGCTTGTGACTTTAACAATGAAAATGAATAAAGTATGTAAGTTAAAATTTAGGAAACTTACATATTAATGATTTATTTTAGTTCCTTTTTTATTCCTTACCTATTTACATATTAACTCTTTTAAAACTTATATAATATTCATTTACAAATAATATGCTTACTATTTCCTCATCTTTTTCTGCTTTCTTAATCCATTCTATTAAAAAAAATTTGTTTGAAATATTATGAAACTTTTTGTTTAAGAAAACTACAATTAAATATATTTCTAATCTATAAATAATAAAAAATACAATTTTTAAATAGTTTTAAAATATTTATGATGGGTGTTTGCATAACCATTGTGAAAGTTTATAAGTAAAGGTATTAAAATTTTAATGCGAATATATTCATACGTTTTTGCAGAAGTGCTTATGTTATACACAAATTATTTTGCTAAAGACTGGTATTCAAGTTGAAATTGACTAATTAAAAGATTTGGATAATATACGAAAGATGTGCACATATAATGTTGAAATATTTCCCTCCGTAGCATATGTGTTATACTTATTATAAAATAATAAAAAGAAATGTATCACTTATTAAAAATGTCCATTATAAATTATTTCCTTAAATTTAGCACAGAAAACTGAAATTACTGTTATCTAATGAATTTCATTTGAATTAATTAAGCTGAAACTAAAGCATCTTATTGAAAAGTAATTATTTATTTATTCAGCAAGTAATTTAAATTTCTTGAAGGCTTAAAAATAATCTAATCTAATTTTTATTAACAAGAAATAAATTTATCTTAATTTTCATTCAGCTTTTATTTTCTATTGCTAATAGTTTTACAAGTTAAAATGCACATTTTCTGTAAAAAAATTCAACTTTTAATATCTTGGAAAAATAACCTCGTTTTCATTAAGAAATTTTATGGTTTTAAAACTGATTTTTATTTCAAAATCCAGTTTTGAAACGTATGACAATTTTTCAACAACATAAACCTATTTTTTGTGATATAACAACTGAATGGCATGTATAAAAATACAAGAAAGAAATGAGTTAGTATCAGTATAGAGCTAAAAGAATGTCAAC
This sequence comes from Latrodectus geometricus, assembly GCA_026290005.1. Taxonomy (NCBI): domain Eukaryota; kingdom Metazoa; phylum Arthropoda; class Arachnida; order Araneae; family Theridiidae; genus Latrodectus; species Latrodectus geometricus. The sequence continues at coordinate 172,240 of JAPDSC010106750.1, forward strand.
AAAAATATATATTTTTATTACCTATTTAATTTTTTTTAATTTAAAAATGATTGAAATAATCACATAATATACTTGAGTTTTCCTTATATCCAGCTAGGTATATTTATCCCAAAAAAATTAAACTTTGTACGAAGTCTCATGATTAAAGACTACAATCACACTTAGGCACTAATTCAAATTAATCCCCTTTTAACACGCAGCTTGTGTCACTTTCACAGAGCAAATAACTTTCATCCTAACGTTATCCCCTTAACAATGAAACGGCAATTAATATTATCCGTTCCATTAGACGGATAATCAGAATGCTCTTCTCCTAATGGACAGCTCATTCAACGAAAGTACTTTTAAATCTTACTACAAATTTGATAGAGTACTTATAGGGATTGATGTAATTTATTGAGGCTTTTGTTCTTGAATAAGAATGTTTTTGCGCTAAATTACGCAATAGATATTTTAATTTATAAAATAAGCCCTGATTAATTTTTCTAAATTGTCAAAATCTTTCTACAAATGATGATATGAAAAATAGACATATAGTATATATATATAAATAGATATAATATATATATATATATATATATATATATATATATATATATATTATTTAAATACATACATGATAAGATCTAACATACAGCCTTAAAACATATTATATGTCATTAATTTTATAAAAAAATATTGCAAAGTTCATTGAGTATTTTTTTTATATTTCTGATAAATAAAGTACAAAAATGATTATACAATTTAAATATTTATTTTTCATATTCCCTTCCTACTTTAGCAACATAGTATCTCTATTTTTCTGCACATTTCACATGATTTCAATTTTTCTACACATTTCCATGTTATTTTAATTCTGGAATATTTAAGTGTTTTAAGTTATAAATGATAACATATGTTTATAAGTAGCAGCAAAATGTTTAGCTTTTTTTGAAATCTTTAATTTTCTATTAAAATAATTTCACAATTTCCTTCTTAAACTCATTCTCTAATAACATTAAAATCAAATTATCCGATCTAATATTAATAAAATGTTTATTATTTTACTAAATAGATCGATGTACTCAAATCACTATTTATCTTTTTTAAATATGTACATGTTCCCCGAAATTATTCCATTGCAAAAATAATATAATGGTACATCGATATCTATCACTACATACCTATACATTCCCACATATATCTAGAGATTCCAAAGATATTACCATCCAGTCTCTCGGACTATTCCCCATCTTTCTACACCCCCCTTATCCATCCGATCCCCTACCCCATCACAAATTCTGATGACCCCCGTTATCTCATTTGCAGGACGTTGTCTCCGTGGCGAAAGGTTTCGGTAAGACGCAGGCATTCGATGCTCCATTATTCTGACCTCACGTCACGATTATATGATAACGATGAAAGCGCGTATTAGTATTCCAATGTTTTCATCGATTGAACCAGGTATCGATATGAGTTTTGTTGGTATTTCTTTTTCTTTTGTATCATTGTGATCTCTATTCGGTATCTTGTATTTTGGTATTCAATATTAAATATAAATTATTAAATTTTTAATTCAATATTTATGGATTGTAAATACATTTATAAGATTACCATGAAAATAATAAAATTTGTAATTGTAAAATTTGAGACTTGTAGGTTCGTTTATAAAAATATCTTCAAAATGTAAAATATTAATGTTTTGTAAATTGACATTCGTAATGAAAATAATATCTATTTTCAAGTCTTTATTTTGCGTCAATAAAAGACATGTGATTATATAGCTCTGCATAATAAATGAAATTGTGAATATTTTTTCTCATCTTTATTGTAATTATACTAGTTGCTTTACATAGAAATTTCAATAAATTTATATTTCAGTTTCAATTTTATACTTCAATCATTATTTTTAAATTTCCTACTTTTTTTAAAGAAAGCGCAAAAACAGCTATTCATTTAAAGTTAAAAATTTATTTTATCAAGTAATCATGCCTTGCTATTTAAAAGTTTATAAGTTAATTGTGTGCTTAGTGATTATTAATTACTTTTACATTATAAATATAATTTTGCTTACAGAAAAATGGAATTTTGTAGAAATAGCTTCTTAAAGATAAATTTCATTAATTCCAAATTGAATTAGTTTTCAAACATTTAAATTCTTAGTTAAATTTCATAAGACATTCAGGGTTCACAAATACAATTTCTTTTGACAAAAATACCAAGAAGTATTTTTCAGAAATCTTAATTAAAGAACCGAGAACATAATTAATATTTTGCATTTAATTCAAGTGATTTTCATAAAAATCGCAGTGAGCCATTTGTATAAAAACATAATTGCTTGTTTTTGTTCTTTTACTCAAATTATTCAGCTTTCCACTTTAATTTCAAAATCTTTTAATGTAATCAACTGAATATGTCTGAAAATAAATAAGTATTTTGTACATAATTTAATATCTGATCTAGCTAAAATATGCGAATTTTTTTATTTTACAGTTCATGAAATCTCAAATCAAAATTAAAATATTTGTGTTCAAAAGCAATAGTGTAAATTTTTGTTGACAAAAATGCATACAAATTAATGATACTTTCACTTAATTTTTATTGATAATTTTAATAACATGTGATTGTTTCTAGTAAACAATGTCTTTCAATCCTCCAAGAAAATGAAAATTTGATAATATTCTCTTATTGACTTGGCACTAAAGAAAGGCAATTTACTTTTGTCTTCCTTTTGACCATTCTCTTATTAGAGATGAAATGTCAGAGGTGTTATTAGATGGCCTTATTCTTTATTAGGTCTCACATAAAGAAAATATCCACGAAAGGACAAGTATGTCATGGCATCGCATGCCCATAAATACTTCGTTTTTACTATTTTTTTTTACCGGGTAATTACTTTCAGGGTGGAGGATAACAATGTGCAGGCGATCTTCTCAAAGATAGGGCGGAATTGGCTGACAGGAGAGAAATACAGTTTAGTGGTCGGGAAATGGCATTGTCCCAAGCTGTTTTGGTGATGTATTTTCTACTACTGTGTGTTTGGTGTGTTTATTATAAGAAATAAGTTGACTTTCCAAATAAACTCAAAAACGAAATGAAATCTTCCATTATAATATTTGGTTTTTGATGTTTTGGGAAAGTATTAAAAGTAAATATGAGTTTATTTATTCTAATAATTTTTTTAGTGAAAGTTAGTTTTTCTATTTAATTTCAAAATATAGCAGTATACTTTAAGACATCAATATAAATTATATGGTATAAAGTTTTCATAAACAATTTGAATTCATTATACTAAGTTAAATACATACAGTTATACAAAATTTTTATGTCACATTCAAATTTAGTTATAAAATACGAAGACACTTTAAAAATACAAACAACAAAAAAATTAGAATTACAAGTTGTGTTTTAAAATAAAAATTTACTTTGTTCGATAATCAAGAATTAATTTTTCCTTGACTAAAATATAAAGAGTTTAACTTATCAAGAATTAAATTTTACTTTCAGTAATATTTTTAGCAAAACGAGCAGTTATTTTTAAAAAAGCAACACTTTCTACTATTCCCCAATTAAAAGTTTTGGAAAATATTATATAAATGAAAGTTGTTTATCTTTAATACGTGTTCCCTATTTTGTCTCCTGAATTCTAGTTTAAATTCAACAGAATGTTTTCAAATTAATTTTTCACTTGGTGAATTTGATTTTGAATTTTTTAAGGTTTAGAATATGTCTTCTCCTTATATAACACACGATAAGACTATACATTAATAATGCTAAAATTTGTATTTAATATACAATAAATAAACATTCTGAGCTTATGAACTCTATTTTAAATGTTTAGACTATGTTAAGTTGAAAAAAGTACTTATTTAATGAATACAAAATATTTAAAATAATTATTAGAATATTTCATGTTTGAACATATCACCTCTCAAATTAAACTATGTTAATAATATAATTTGTGTTAAATAAATCTAAAAATTTTTACTAAAAATCATTTTAATAAAAATATTATTCTAATTCAAAAACCGAAAGTTGCTTATTTTTTCTATTATTAAAATTAAAAATGATTATATCAGTATTTCTTTTTTTTATTTAAGGACTTCTATTCCAAGAACAATATTAGTTAAGCATATTAGTTGTATATAATATTAGTTATTCCTAAAATAATATTTCAATTCAATAAATTATTATTTTCATTTTTGTAAAAACTTCACTTCTAAGTTTACTAGTATAAGAATATTTAAATACGAATCAAAGTATTTTATTTTTAACTTTTATATTATCATATTACTGTTACAGTTATCAACCAAAATATACTTAGTAAATAATAATACTTAGATATATTTTTTAAATTTATTTAACAATATTTTAGTATTCTTTTATTTTGCATCAAAAATACAAACACTATTTATGAATTTTGATTTACCTTTTCTTAATTATTACCTCTAATTGCAAATATATCATTAAACAATCATGTTTAAGAGGAATCTGTATGTTTAATTAATGTTACATATTATGTTTACGTAACGCATACTTATGTAAATTTAACTAATCTTAAAAATAAATTTTACTAAGTATGTTTATCAATTTGGGGAATATCAGCCAACTTTTTTCTTCCAAGAGATACAAAAAAAACTTGCTGAAGATCTTCAAGAATTTCGTCATGTTTTAGAAGAAGTATTCTGCTAACGGAGGTGTGCTGAAGCTCCAGAGATTGTTGCTTGGCAACCAGAAGTTGCCTTGAAGGACATCTATTGGGAATGGTATTTTTTCACTTCTAAGATTTACTTTCACGAGAAAAACAACTCTTACTTAAATGTCTTTTCTAACTATGATATAGTCACACTTTTATAATATATATGTAAAAGATTTATTAAATATGAATTAAAAGTATATTTGTTTCATTCAAAGAAATGATGGTATAAAATGACCATATTTTAATTTTTTAGGAATAATTATTTTCATTATTGTTTTCAGCAAAATAAAGACAAAGCATAATTTTACTATTTTAATAATTTCCTTATATTAAAACATAAATCATTGTGTTATATTTTAAAATGCGAATATATTTTTATAAATAAATTTTTTTTTTTTTATTTGAAGAAAGTCTTTATTCAGTTAATATTTAAAATACTTTAATTATTTTAAAAATAGCTCTTCCTTATTTGAATAATAATTGAAATTGAAATTCTGCCGCCCAATCTGTCTAGTGGTTAGCGTACCTGACTACAGATGGGTTCGGACCTGAGTTCGAATCCTGGCTCGGGCATGGATGTACTTTCTCTCTTTCTTTCTTGTCTTTGTGCTTTCTTTGTGTGTGTGTGTGAATAGTTGCCTACCCTATAAGCAGATACCTATGATATGTGTGTACTGAGGAAGTCGGACTCCACACCAAATATGGTTCAGTTGGAAAAGTGGAGCAGCACACCCCATATTGCCAGCCTGGCTGGCATACCACAACAATTGAAATTGTATAGTAATTAATGAGCAAATATGATCTTCTTTTTAATTTTCTATGTGTTTTCATATAATGCTTCTTAGTTGATATTGAAATTTATTCAATTTTATTTATTTTTTTAAATAATTATTTAAATTATTTGTTTTACATAAAATTATTTAACTAATTTTCATAAAAAATGTCTTTTTTAACTTAAAAATTAGATAATGAAATTTTTTTAATATTTTTTATTTATTTAAAATGTAGCAAAATATTCAATCGACATAACAATTTTTTTCCTTCATTTCTTTTAGCAATTGCTATTATAATGATTATGTAAAAATAAAGTATTTTAAATTTGCTATTGGCTTTTTAATTTTGTTATACTTAAATTGTTTTTTGAAAAATGCTTTTAATTTTTCATTTATAGTAATGGAATTTTCATGTATGGAATATATAGTAAATGCTAAACATATTGTAGTAGTAAAATCCATAAGTAACTAAATATAAAACAACTACACTCTTTAAAAAGTTAGAGGGATTTTAGTACTTGATTAGAATCAGGTTTATCTAACTAGTTTAGGATCTTAAAATTTTTGTTGTTATTTAATGGTGGGAGAACTATTTTATTCTGTTTTTATTGGATTCACTTGAATATTTTTATAGTTAACTTCAATCTCTTAAGATTAGTTGACTGTCAGAAAGTGAAAAAAGGGAAATTCAGTCCACTTGGTTAGAATTTTACCTGTATTTTTACTTACAACATAAATAATATTAAAATTTTATAAAATAGTTATAATAAGGCACAAGCCTAAAAAATTAGTTTTTAATGTAATCTATTGCCAGACAAAATACTGATAATTGCTTCTGTTGCCGATTAACACCTGTTCTAACTCTGTTTAGTGTTGAGCAGATGTCTCAATTTGGGTATTTATGTTGTATTCTGTCTGTATCTGAGCTATTGATGGCTGCTTAGATTATTGCTAAAAATACAATGTTCAACTTTACAGGAATACAAAAATCGATTTTTTCTCTATGTAGATTAAAGCTGATAAAGTTATGTGTCCCAAATGTATGAGGATAATAAATTATTGTCACCTAATAATAACAAATTTTAACTATAAGGAAAAATTACAAAACTCTTTAACTGCCTTCATAGTCAAAAAAAGACTCGCTTTATTTTATTCAAAAAAATTAAACATTTATTTCTAATCTATCATGTATTGTTTCACAAGTATTTAAAAAAATATCAATAATATAATATTACAATATTAAATAATGAAATATTACATTTAATAATAAAGGCTTATAATTGCTTTTATCTCAATTAAATGTTTCTGTATTTTATCGGGAAAATTAAAATATAAATTATAATTCCTTGTGTGCATTCCTTTATAAGAAACTTGATTAAAAATTCAATGAATAAAGAAAGCATTTTATCCCGTATCATATTTTATTTCAAAAGCAATTTATATTTATTTGCCTCATTATAAAATCTTTGTTGTTAACTACAGCAAATAAATCTGGGCTATTTCTATGCAGATTAACTTGCAAATTAATCCTTTCTAGTAATGATAACCAATGGCTGATCCACAAACTTCTCATTAAAAAAATTAAGTCATTACTTTTTTTCTGAAAAATTCCCCAGAGTTGCTTTTAAAAAAAAAGAAAAACTCTCGTATTTTGTTCAAAATAAAACGACATTATGGCAGAACTAATTTAGGAAACTTTTTTAAAAAAAGTCGATCGCCAAACGACGTTAAGTCGTCCGCATCTCGATTTGGCTATCTTATAAATATTTAACATTTTCTTTGCAGTATTTATGTTGGTTTCTAATTTGTTGAGTGGCAATGCTTCGTTCTTTAGCCTTTGTATTCCAGGTAAGTTTGATAAATTAAATCTTCTGAGAGGAAAAACAGACAAAGAAGTTAAGCGGGTCACGAAAAAAATATCTGCAAAACAAAAACTTCATTTAGAAGTAGCTCTTATATTTTTTGGAAGAGTTGGGAAGAGAATTTTCTTCCATAGATTAAAGAAAATGAGTTAATTATTTCTTATTGTAGGCAAAGTTAATTGCATTTTGCTAACTGCATTGGATTTTCCAGTCTTTGTTAACCTTTTTTCAAAGAAAAATTTCACAACCCCACAATTAACATTTTTTGAATTAATTACAAATCCAACACTTTTAGCCAGAAATTGATACAGTAGTTTTACGTTTGAAATAAAAGAAGAATTAAGTTTCTGTAAATTTCATTGCTTTATAATAAAAACAGCATTACATAAATTAAGTAGAATAATTTTGCACAAATTTTCCTTTCGATAAATATATATAAAATATGATATTATTTATTTTCTACCAAAGAAAATGAAGTAGAAAATTATTCTAAATTATATATATTGTTCCTCCAATGCATAATATTTTATGATATTTTCTTTTTTGTTGATAAAACGTTACCTTTATTTAAATAGGATGTCATTCATTTTATACTATAGAAATGGTAAAAATGTTTCTGTATTGTATATATATATAGTTTCCCGAATGTATAGTGTTTTGAATTTATTTAGTACGGTGTTTTAAACAATTATAAGGATTAGCCGTGCTTATCTAATCGTGATAATCAATGAATACTCTATAATATTTCATTAAAAAAAATAAGTCATTACAGTTTATTCTGGAAAGTGCGCTACAGATGTGTTTAAATTATACATATTTTTTCATGTTTATTGTACATATACACAATAGTAATATACAGCTAATGCTGATTATCTACTATTAGCACCTTTATTTTTAAAATTAAATAATTTAAAGATTGGGCTTCGCATAGAGTAATAAATAAAAAAAATTGACTATTTCCTATTATCAACATCTAAATGAAAATATTTTATGAATGATTTGTTTTTTGCTTTTAAAACAAAGAGTTATTTTTAACATTTTACAACTTTATTATCATATTTCACAAGTCATTTTGTAAAATGTTACTATCGCATGTAAATTGATAATGCTTACTGAAATCGTGAAACTTAATTAGTATTCTTTTAAGAAACATAAGGTGTACCAGTCTACTGAGTTTTTAATAATATAAATTTAAAACTTGAATTTTACTAGAATATTTACATCAATTTACTACATTAAAGTTATTAAACATGCAACATTTATTTATAAATATTGAAAAAAATGTATAGTAGTTTTCATATCCCTTAAATTTAGAGTAAAATTTTATTTCATATCTCCTTATAGGAAATAATTTTCTTAAAAGTAGTTTTAAGCAAAATGTTATTGCAAATGTTTCATTTAAAGCTATTCTTACGAATTCATATAGTTTTCTTCATCATACTGTTTCCTGGAGTAACCTTATTCTTCTGTTTATTAGAATTCTAATAACGGCGGCAGCGTGTATCACTTAATAAGAGGTATTCCAAATCGAATGCTTCATCTTATCTATCGCAACCAACGGACCGTTGGAACTCTATCACATTTGTACCGGTAGCAGAGCAACTGAGCGGAGTTGAGTGGAACGCAGCTGTCGCTTGTGTCCAAAAAGAAATTGGATCTACTCGACTCAGAGCTACCTCGTGTCCAAATCCTTGAAAAAAGAAGAACTAGTAGACATAAGAAAAATTCCGCTTGACATTTCATTCTTTTTTTTTACCCTTTTCCGTTCTTCATTTTCTTTATCGATGGCATTTTTATAAAGTTCTATCCTGGAGGCATAGATCAAACAGTAGTGAGTCACATTCATGTTCGATTGAATATCGAAAGGGTGATCGTCGATTTTCAATTCGCTCGTTCTTTCTATTATAGCGACAAGTGACAATTTTTGAAACTTTCTTCTGAAAAGCAATTGCTGTTTTGACAAATTGAGCTAAAATGGGGAAAGTTTCTGATAGATTTGAAAGGAAATTTAAAAAGAAACTTGAACAGAAATATTTCTTTCTTGAATGAAATTTACATTAAAATTGCAGGAATAATTATGTATTTATTATAAAATTGTGAGCAATCTATATGTTGCTTTTCATTATTTTATTTATTTTACTTTTATATTAATTGGGAGCACAAAAAGAATGCCAGTAAGCCAATAAAATTAAATAATCAAACATTTTCTTTAAAAATAACAAAATATAAGGCTAACACGTTTTTAAAAGCAAAATCCAAATCATTTTAAGGGTAAATAATCAAATTCAGGAAAAATCATTTTTATCCTTATTTGATAATATAATATATATAAATCATTTTTAAATTATTTTTATATTTTATTCTATGTTTAATTTTGTATTGTTTTTAAAATCATAAATATTAAAAAATTTTCAATATCTATAATTTTGAAATAATTAAGATTGAAATAACGTTCTATTCGAATTAAAATTTAACGCAAAAAAAGTAATTTAAAGTCTTATGTAAAGTAAAGTTATATTTTTACGAAAGAATAATGAAATTAAAATTCGATAAAGATATTGAAGGAATAATTGAGAGTTTTAATGATATTCTTTAAATGAAACACACAGTTAAGGAAGTAAAGTTAATGGAATTTCTTTTAAAAATTTTAATAACGTTATAGTTATTTAATATTTTTTTCTGTTCCTTTCTTGAAATTTTTGAACCTTAAATTAAATTTTATTTTGATCATTTTAGTTTCCTTATTACAAACATACAATTATTATAAAACTATGGGATATAAATATTGAAAAGTATTGTCTTTTCTGGTAATTATCGGTTTTAAGAACTTCATTTAAAGATTGAAAAGAATGAAGATATATTTATTCGCATCATTACCGCAATTTACTTAATTTAAATTGCTTAATTCTCACTTAATTATCAATTGTAAGTTATTATATAATAATTTAAGGCAAAATGGACAATATTGTAGGATTCTATGAAAAATCTTCAATTTTATAAAACAATATATCTAAGAACTATAAATTCAATAATTTAGTATTGTTTCACACTTAATGGCTCTTATCTATTTCTATATAAATTTATCTATTTAATATAAAAAACAAGCTTGAAAATAAAATTGTTGAAAATTAAAGATGTGTTAAGTTATGAAAAATTATAATTCATTATATAATGGAAAATAACAATATATATGAATTAAAATAATAAATAACTATATTAAATTTTTTTTAAATCATTGGATTATAAATTAGATAATGAAACTTATAAAATATGCGAAACATGAAAGTTACATAAATAAATATGTTAAAATTACAATAAACTACATTGAATTAGATAATGATTTAGGCAAATAAGTAATAATAAAAAATATAAGTATTTCTGAATTATTTAAACTGTAAATTAGATATACATTTTAAAAAGAATAAATTAAATTGATTTCAATAAATATTGTAACTAATTAAAGTAAATTAAAATTATTATAAGTACGAAAATTAAATTAAATTAATCAGGGAATATTATGAAGTAATTAGTCAAAATGAATTAAAATTCTAAATAATTTCTGGTTTGTATTTTTATAACCAATAAAATTGTAAATAAAAAACACACGTTCTTTAAGAAACATTTGCTCATGAATCCATGATGACGAGTTTGCTTAAAATTAATGTTCACTTGAAAAAAGTAATATTAAAGCCCCATGTTTTCTTAATAAAAAAGTGGTAGTAATCGAAGAAGATGAAAAAACATCAATATAAAACGAAAAAAAACCAAGTCTAAGAAAACAATCGAGACAGAAAGAGATGTATCTTCATCTTCCGCAGCACCTCGGGGATAATAAGGGGTGCTTGCCAAAGCCCTCCAGCATGCCATTCCGTTTCCTTCACATTCCGTGGAGAATCCAGAACTCCATCCCTATCTGATCACCAGATAGGTTACTAGGTTTTCGAGGTCCGGGATCAATACGACAAGTGATGCATAACTCTTCTCACCTGCAATTTCAGCTGAAATGAGGACATTATTCTGCAATATCTGGAGGTTTGTAATATTGTAATCAAATGTTTTCTACCAAATCATTTCTCTTAAGAAAAACATGATTCTTATTGAAGAGATTTCGTATGTAATAAAAATGTGTGATGGAGTTGAACAAACTATCTTTTCTTCAATGACGTATTGAAATCTAATTAACTAACTTGATACATGTTTTTTGTATTCTTAAAACTCAGTAATATTTTTTAAAAATAAATAACGTACTTTATACCGATGAATGTATTGTAATTTTAAATAGTAAATTTTGAATGACTCATTAAAAAAACCATTAATACAATATAAGAAATATTCATTTTTTCCCATGTTTCCAATTTTGAGCGCTTTAACCTGAAATATTGTAAAAATTCTTACGTTAAATAATTTAGAGCAAAGAAAGTATTACTTTCATATAAATTCATTGCAAATTTTTTCTGGCATTTTCCAATTGAAAATATAAAATTGGAAAATACAAGAAAAAATTTCCAACAAACTTATATTCATACTTATCAGAAATTTACAAGGAAATTTCAAACATGTGAAAAATACTTCAAAATATTCTGCATATTGATTATATTCTTCTGTAAGTAACTTCCATTATTTTTCAACTTAAAATTAAATATTTCAAAAACCATACATGTTAAAAGACATTTTAATGAATTAAGTTTTTTAAGAAAGACAGAAATACTCTAAATATATGGACTAATTTCTAAAAATTCTGTAACAGCAAAATTCAAAAGTCATTTAACATCGGATCTATATTTATAATGTTTAAGATATTTTTCATAACAGGTTTATAAGTACTTAAAATTCACTAAACTAGACTCACATCACGTGGCCAATTAAATTTTGGAAGGGAATCTCCAAATAGCTTAAATTATTATTTTTCCATTACCCTATCCACTACATTATACCAAAAAACTTAGTAAACTTAAAAATTGAGAGTACAAAATAGTTATAAATCTAGTTTATAATCAGGTGAAACTAAAAATAAGCAAGGTATTGAATTAGTTATCAAAGAAATAATAATTTTTCTAAGTTTCTATTTTCCATTCTTTTAGTTATATAATAAGCTAAAATATATATTTTTCTTTTTTAAAAATGCAAGAAGATATTATTCGTAACATTAATCAATAAAAAAATGAATAAATATAACTATAATCTCAGAACCAATTAAAATCACTTACTACCATCTGATTCTGGAGTGAATCTTAACATTTTGTTAAACACGAAGCACAATCCTACAATGTCCTACATTTTAGGAAAATTTCTATTCAGTTTAATATAACTTTCATAAATGAAAAAGTATTTCTTAATTAAAAACAATAATTTATATTATTCGTCGTTTTATTAATTTAATTATATTAATTTATATTATTCGCCGTTATATTATTATGTTTATATTATGTTTGTGTTATACGTTTAAAGCAGCTATTGCTAAAGTTTAAGTTGATTTATATTTATTTAGTTAGATTAGATTTATATCATAATATTCAAATTTAGGTAAAATTTTAGACTTCAAGTTTTAATTTTCAAGATTAGTAATTGATTTTCAAGTTTCAATCACAGATGTTTGTTACATTGTTTCAGATAAAAATGTGACAAATTTAAATGGTAACCTATACAAGAAGAACACATTCACAATATTTTTCTCTTCACATTATGACGATCACAAATTTGGCTTAGTTAAATTATTTTCATTTTCAAAGACATTTTCCTTACATTTTTGAAAATGAATTTTATTTTGAATACTGAATTTATATTTTGAAGCATCTATACAGATGTAATATAATAATTATTTTTGAAATTCTTAGACTTTATTCATTACTCCATTTCTTGATATCATTTATGCTAACAAAAACATGTGCTTCATTCATAAAAATGATGAGCCTCATTTAATTTTAATAAAAACTACAGATAGATATTAGAAACATTGTGACCTTCGGCTGTAGACTGGCCTCTATGCGATGTTAAAACTAATCTTAACGTTTTTCTTATGGAATTGTTTTATAAATTAAATATTTTTAGTACTTTAGGGTTGATGTTTGACAGACATAAAAAAAAACGTTTATGAAATTCTTATATTTTTCATGATTCCATTTGAGGAACAATTTTAAATTTTCGAACCATTCAATTCAAAGTTTCGTAACATGATTCTTCTGTAAAATATCAACCAAAATTTTTGCTTCATATATTTAGTATAGCCTACTCTTTGTAAAATTGTTGATGATTATCCAGTAAAGTTATTTAAGTATATGAGCAGTCGTGCAGAAAAAAATAATAATTAGTTTATTAAACATTAGTGTTTCTAAAAAGCATGCTTTATTAATGAAATAAATAGATTTTTTAAAATAGTTTATTTACCATAAATATTTATTTTAAATGTTAGGAGGTTCAATTAAATTACATATTTTTTGCGTTTTTATCAATTTAATATCATTGCTCATCTTTTTCTGCCAAACTTAAATGTAATTTTTCGGGAAACTGGGAACAAGATGTGTCTGATGGAACTCCTTACGCCAAACTAAAGAAATTAAATCTGAGAATCCTGGAGTTGACCACAAAATCTGAAGCTCTAGACACCTGGCACCTCTCACTACTCCCACCCCATTTTCTTGTCTTCCACATCTCGATCAATAGCTTCCCAAATTGTCTTCATGACATCATTCTTCACTGTCTTCCTTGAGAATCCTTCGGGATTAGAGCCCACTCCCTTCATCCCCCCCCCCTTTTTCATCCTCCTAGACTACGCTTTAGTTGAGAAACTGGCAAAGAAGTACTTCTTCAAGAGAGACTTCCGTGTTTTCCACTCATTCTTCCATTCTTCTCCACACAAAATCCATCCACGTTCAATACAAAATTATCACGAATTCTGTTCTTTTTTTTTTTTTCTTGTGTTAAAAAGGTTTGTATCTTTAAACCTCTTTATTTCTGATGAGAATAATAGAAGACGAGTCCTGTTAAAGCTATAGAATCAATTTTGTTTCAATTTTTATTTTATAAAGCTCTTATTGGGTATTTTGGCTTTGATTCAAATATTGGCTTCCACTGGTTATGGTAAAGCTTTTATATTAAATTACATAAAATAAAATATTATTCTTATTACATTAAATCAGCTTAGAGAACAGTTTTCCATTTTTTAGTTTTAAAACATTCGAATATTTTTATCTTATTAATTAAGTAATTTTTTTGATTACTTGGTGCAAAAGTACAAGCAGATGTGGCTTTATAATTCTTGAACTTTAGGATATGTTTGATTAAAATGTTACACATATATTTTTGAAAAAAGTTTATCCATATTATTTAAAGATTTTTAGATTGTAAGAATCGCTTTTGTTATGATTTATAAGCAATGTAATTCATTTTTGAAAAAATGAGCGATTATATTGATACTGTTTAGTTTATACCTCATTTAAAACTATTAGAATGTGCAGAAAATTCATTTAAAACTTTTATGTTCAGCAAACATCAAACAGTTTTTCTACTTATTTATTTCATATACGTCAGCTAAATACTAGACAATTATTAAATTTTCTGATTCAAAACAACAAAAAAATTAAATAAATATTAACAATACTTCCTATACAATCATACTCCACTTTAACTCTAAATTAATCATTACATAAATATAAAGTGTAAGCAAATTAAAAATTTAATAAAGTATATCTTAAGCACATTAAAGACTTCAAACATAATATTATATCGGAGAATTTTTAATGCGAAACGTAATATATTCTTTTTATTTTGTCAAATATTTTGCTATCACAGATTAACTTGAACTTAACTGTAGCTGCATTTCATGTGTTAAATTAATCTTAATTAGAAACAATATAAAATTAGTAAATGTGATATAAGAATTTTAATAACTATTTAATAATCTAAGATCTAAAACATATTGATAACACGCACATGAAACTATTAAAAAAATTACTGTTTATAGATATTGTTTTTGTAAATTTCATGAAGAATAAAAACTAAATACTTATACAAATCTTTGTAGACAGCGTGCATTTATCATTGATAAACTAGATGCGAACAAAGGAAAAATAAGGGACCGTATAAAAGTACAAAATGTTATTTTCTGAGACGTCAAAATATAAGTCATAACTTTTCTATATTATTTCAAAAATATCTTGTAAAATTATTCAGGGTAAAGTTATCTACATATTATGAAAACTGAAAAAATAACAATATGCAATTAATTAATAATAATATGTAATTAATAATAATATGCAATTAATAATAATATGCAATTAAATTTCAAAATATATTTAGATTTTCTAAGAAATCTTTAGATAAAATTATAGAAATGGTTTATATGATCGAATATATTTATATGGTTTTTATTCATGCTTATAATAACTATATCAAAGGAACATTCGTGTGGGGGGGTAAAATTGCAATTTTAAAGGAATAAGTTTTAAATTGAGAAATATCGTTTTACTTAAATGAAAATTCCTAACTTAGTACTGCATATTCAATTATGAAAAAAATTTTTCAAGCTTCTTTATTTATAAATTTCAAAAAATACGTAAGTACTTTCCTTTGTTAAGCATCATATATTAAACCTTTTGATATTTGATTCATACTTTAAATGTAATATAATAAAATTCAAAGTTTTCACATTAGTAAAAGTATAATAATGGATATACACCACATTATTATTTTAACAATAATTTGTAAATAAGGCAATTTGAACTTAAAGGTCAATTTATAAATTTAATTCATAATTTACTAAAACAATTGTGAACTAAATTTGATATGAAGTATATTGTATATTATTATATATTGTTAATTGTATATTTATTGTAATACTATAACAGATTTTTTAATACTTTGTTAATTCTTAATGCATTTTTATATTTTTTTGCAATTTAAAATTTTTTTATAGCTTTAAATCAAAATAAAAATTAGCATTACTAGATTTAAAAATAATTTTTTGAAAATGGCTCAACTATTTTAACAATTTATTGTGACTAAAATGCTAACTTTAGTATGTAAAGAAATACATTAAATTATTTCTGAATTGATATATCTTTTGAATTTCCATATTTCCTATAATAATACTAATATCAGTTTAAGTAACCCTAATCATAGTTGAATATCAATAATCTCAAATGAGACATAAATATTTATTATTTTACAAATGTCCATACTTACATTTGATTCTGTACGCAAATTGAAATTCAACAATACTTATTTAGTAAACATTTCTCCTTGGAATTTCTAATTTACTTCAATTTAGATAATATCATCAGTAAATTTTCTCAGAGAATAGTATCTTGTTACTTTTGTATTTCCAGTTACAACTAAGGAATTAGATATAAAGCTTATAAAAAAAGTAAGATTATTTTGAAACTAGGAATAATATTTTTTTATATATTTTTGAACGTACGGGAGGAAATTTTGCGAAACATTTTCCTTCTACATGTCTTATTTTAAAAAATTATATTTCTCCTTTGCTTACAATTGCATCACTTATTACAATGAATATTTTCCTGATTTTTTCTGCTGTGTTATGAAGTATATCATAATGAGTCAGATTAAATTTTTTCATAAAGACAAAATATAAAGCTGAGAAAACACACACACTTTATTAAGCACTATTAATTTTTTCAAACAGTTTCCATTTAATTATGGATGGAAACTGGATATTATTTTTTCAAATAGTGTTTTAGAAATCCTTTAATTAATTGAATTTTAGATCTGAAATCCAATATTCCGAATAATAATTATTTTTATTTATTAAGTGATTTAGAATGTATGATAAAATTTGCGGAATCTAAAAATATAAAAGGCATCGTAGAACATCATAAAGGGGGTAGTTATAAATGTTAGACCGTCTCACCCTAAGATATTCGGCAATAAAAACGTCTTTTGTGATAGTAATCCTGCTTAAAGGAAAAATTAGCTAATCCAAACCAA
The DNA here is from genome assembly GCA_026290005.1 of Latrodectus geometricus. Classification (NCBI taxonomy): domain Eukaryota; kingdom Metazoa; phylum Arthropoda; class Arachnida; order Araneae; family Theridiidae; genus Latrodectus; species Latrodectus geometricus. Next base: position 189,498 of record JAPDSC010106750.1, read on the forward strand.
AAATGTACTCAAAGTGATTGTAAAAGTAACTAAAAATTTGATCCATAAATTAATTGTCATCCTACAAAAGCAATCCATTGAGCTCGTCTCAGACCGGGAGATTAGGGCCTACTCGGCCTCTATTAAAAAATATTTACTTATAGTTAAACATAAAGAATGTATTCACAAAGAATGATAAAATTCTAAATAAACAATATTGTTTGAATTCCCAGGCATTTGTCGGAAATGAATTAACAAAAGAGTTTAATAGCTCACAATACAATGAAATGCACCGATTCATCTTGCTAGTATTTTTAGGACTTCTGCCTGAAGAATTTCTCTAAGTTTCGTACAAAAATTTTTATGATTCAATAATTTCTGAAAAAACATTGTTTTGGATAAACTTCGGAAATAATTTTTAAGTCATTATATTCAACGTAATCAACCACTAAATGGTCCGGATCTTGTATTGAGTAGTCATATTGACAAATTTTGTTCTGCTGAGAAATCTGTGGTAATAGCCTCCAAAGTTACCACGTCCGGTTAAAATTTGATTAATGAAGAAATCCGCCTCGTGAGAATATCTTTTTCATCCAAAAATCGGAAGCAAATTTTTCTTAAAGCATTTTAATTTATTGTATTTAACTTTCAAAGAAAAGAAAATATATCATTCAAGCTATTTTCTTTTGTCATTGAATTCTTAATTATCTACATGTATAACATATAAACAGTATAGAGAATTTAAAATAGCCTCTACTCTTACACCATGTGGTCTAGTTAGGATCCGCTCAGTCATCCAGAAATAATAACTTGTCAAGGGATTTACTTCCGGATGTGAATAAGTCAATCGTAAAACAGCCTCCCTCCGGATTTGTACGGAAACCACGCGTCGTGGATGCATAGAAAAAATTACAAAACTGGAGTTATACTTAAGCCTATTTCACTTTTGGAAACATAAAAATTTGTTGTTTCTTGGAAAGCCAAAGTACCTAGTCTAAAACCCAGAAGCGTAACTCAACACTGGTAATGCGACCGTACTCTTAATACCTTTTTCTCCGAGCTCTTAGCAGCGTCTTGCAATGCACACGTTCTCCGAGCTTAAAGAGACCATGGCCTTTTCCCCTGCCCCAACAGAATCAATAGCACCTAAATTGGGTAAGGCTGCGAACTTCCTTCTTCGAGAAGTTTAGCCTTCACAACTTTTATTCCTGGGGCGGTGTGTTGCTGTCCCAATATATCGTTGGGTTCCTAATCCTTAGGGATGTAGGAGGAGGAATAGATGCCGGGGAAAGGCACTTCTTTGGCAGGATTGGTGGGGGTCACATGAAAAGGGGGTGTGGAATCCCCCACCCTTCTTAACAACTTCGTCTTTCTCTGTTACTTCTGTCTTACTAGGACAGATGTCTTGAAGATTTTCTTAAATAAGATAGAGTGGACATCACGCCTGCTTTGTTGATTATTTTTTCCCTTTCTCCTCACACTTCATTTGAGAATACAATAGTTTCAGGCTATTTAGAATATAGTAAAGAGCTTCGTGTAATGTATTCATCACTAAAAATCCACATTAAATTGGTCCCTCATTATGTTAAATGTATATTAAAAATATGTATAAATAATATAATATTTTATACATATTTTTAATACACATTTCCTAACCGATATACGTTAAGTTATTAAAATTTTAAATAAAATGTAAGGTTACTTAATTTCTAATATAAAAATATATTTTACTTAAGTGTAATTCTTTGCATGTGAAATATGTAAAAAATTTTTGCTTGGTAATATTTAGTCAAATCTCGTATATATTTTATTCATATAAAATTTACTCTAAATATTTGACCTATCAAAACCTGTTAGAAATAGGAAATAAAAGTAAAATTTTATTACAGTTTTGAAATTTTGAAGCATTATTTCAAATCTAATTAGTTTCTGTTACTATCACATGGTTAAAAATTTTAATTGCAGTAGTTAAATACAATTTGTGTTATACCTTACATCAAAATACCTTAAAACAACAGAAGTTTCACAATTCAAATAAATACTATATTGATCAAACAAAAATTACCTTTACACATCTCTTGAATTAGGGAATTAAATTTTTATTCATAAATACAGGCAAAAAATAGTGAAAGTAAAGAAAATTCTTAATTGGCTTTCATTTTCGCAACTGTTAACTTTAGATTTATAACACCAGTTGAATTATTGTTTTGCATGGCTAGAGAATCATGCTGCGTGCGATATAATTAAATTTAAACTTTTAACTTCATAAGAAGTGAATTCCTAATTTTTATAATCTCTATAATCATTTAGTTAACTTCTTTGCACTTATTTATAATATTACTCGAAATGTGTTTGCATTCTGTACAATAAAAATTAAAAGTAACTTTAAATATGCAATATTTTTGGAAAAATAAATGTCGTGTGCAGATTTAAAAGCATAATAAATCTTGTACTTTATCAAATTTATTATGCAAGCTGATAAAAATGACGTGTATGATTAAATAATATGCTCATTGATATTATATACAAAATAAGCATGTATCTATAATTAACTAGGGGATAATTTTATTTTGAAAAACTTTATAATTATATAAACTTTGATGAGAAATTTAGATTCTTGTTACGTCATTCAAATACAAAGTGATGTCAAACCTCTGAAGCTTATAGTATATAATGTATTTAAGAAAAATGACTCACACATGAGCTATTAAGAAAAATGGCTCACAAAAATTATCTTTAATGTCTTTATCTGATTCTTTAACATGAGAATTGAACAAGGAAATCATAGCAAAATCCTTGTTACTTGTTACTGAATGCAAGAAAAATTGCAGACATCCCTCCTGGGGATTCCCATTCTATGAGCAATACGATTTTGCATATTATTGACTCGGAAAGAAATATGCGTTATGAAGAATCGATAAAAAAATAGTGCAAATAAATGTAGTCAGTCACTTATCAAGTTCAATGGCGATTTTTCTAGACTATCCTCATTGTAAAACACACCCAACCAAACACACACATACACACACACACACACACATATATATATATATATATATATATATATATATATATATATATATATATTAAAATTGGGAAATGACATATTATTAAATACAGATAGTAAATGTTCCAGAATAATTTGAAATTTTAAACTACCATTAATTACAAGTATATTAAATATTACGAGGTATTTCTATTACATTATATAAGGTAACAAAACAGTAGCAATATTTTATTTGTTATTACGATAATTAATTAAGTGAATACAAATATTTCCTTATTCTAATTTTTTTTCTAAAAATAGCCAAATACAATGAAACCTTCGTTTACCAGAATCGTAATTTTTTTTTTTCCATACACACAATGAATAAATAGCAATGATTTTTTAAGCACATTGTAAAGTGGAATAGAAAATATTTATATAGAAGAAATATAAAGAAAACTTCAAGATTTAAAATCACATGAATACATGATTTATTAATGAAAAATATTATTCCTACTGCAATGATATTATTAATTGAATCATATTTTTATGTCTGAAGAAAATTAATTCAAAACGAATTTTGCTTAACATTTTGTTTCTTAAATAAAATGAAAATTAATTTATTTCCTTTACTGATAATTAACAACTTATGAGTCAACTTTATATATAAATCACAAATATTTCTAAAGTAATATAATTTAAGTTATCATTTTATGAGAAAATGATAACAATTTAACTATGAAATTTTGTATTTTAATGCATAGAGTAAGAAAAATAAACTATAGTTGAATTGATTTTTAAATCATGTTTGAGATATTTTATTAGAACTTTTTTAATAATTTTTACTGTGATAGTCCGTAAAATAAGGCTTGTTTAAGTTGGAAATACATGTCGATTTAGAAATATATGTGAGAAACGGGTTAAATTCAAAATTATAAGTTCTTTGCTCTAACTCGAATAAATTTAACATACTTTATATTTCGGAGAAAGTAATATGAATATTAATGCCAATTATATAAATATTCATGTAACTGCATTATTTAGTCATTAATCACTGTGCTATTTAATCATTCTCCTAATTGCAGATAGCATAATGATTTTCACCAATGGTATTCTCCTTCTGCAGACTTACCAATTTTTCAATTTTATTTAATACAAAAAATCCTTTATCCTCTCATAGATTTCATTGTAATTCTATATTGTAAAGCAAAATTCTACATTACGAATTATAATACAGAATCTTTTTAATAATACGTTTTAAGTTAAAATATGTTATCTTCATTTTTAAATGCTTTATTTTTATCGTAGCAAAACAAATTTAACTGGTATCTTCTACATAAAAGAAAATACCTATTAGGAAAGTTAAATCACTTATTAATAGATTAACTGAATTATCAATATAAATAATAAAATATATATACAAAATCAAACTTTTGCTGTACATATACCAATAACTACTAATAACAGATACTAAAAGCTTATAGTTATCAAATAATTTACAATAGACTACAGAATATTAGTAATCTGTTTCTGTAATTCCATTTATTGCATTTATTCTCCTACAAGAAAAACTGCGAGAACATTTCTAAAAATCTTGATTTTTCTATCTAAATTACTATATACATAATTAATCCTCACACATTTAAATTCATAATTAATATGTAAAAATATCTTAATGTTATAGTTTATTTATCTGTAATATAGGCATCTGGGATTCTTGTGAATGATTGATTTGCTAGCAGATGAATTTGACTTGTTAGATTGCAAAATTTAATCTCGAAACTGCTCTACAGAAAATATTTCACTGCCGCCAAGGCAGTAGAGAAAGTACGATTAATTTTCCGAATAAAACTCTCACAAAACAATTAATTTCAAACTACAGCATACTTGTCTTTAAAGCACATATATTCGAAACAATTCAGTTATTTTTGTTGCAATTCATCGTTGATTAATTTATTATTTTTTAATTTAATTTAAGTGTTTTGCATAGGTGCCACAAATTTTAATAACAATAATGCCAATTAATTTTTCCCTTTTGCTGCATAATACTATGTCATATATTTAGTTCTGTAATCAATAAAATCTTATGTGTAAAGTTTCGAGCTGAAAATGAGGATTTTGACCAGTTATGCAAATTTGAAAGATGAAATATTGTAGCTACGTTAGGTAAAAAATCTGTTTTAAAACATTAACATTTAAATATTTTAAGATTCTCAGCCCAAAGATCATTTTAACAACAATATTCTCATTTATTGTATTAAAATTTTCTGACATTGAAAATAAATATATATCTATATTTCTAACTTAAATGACATGGGTTTCAACTTTTCCATTAAAAACTATTTTCCATACTTTTTATTCGGCATTTTTAAAATGAATACTAAAATTTTTCTTTTAATACATTTATCAAATTTTTGATTGACTTTGTTTTGAATTTACCAAAGCAAAGTGAATGGAAAGTTTAAATGTTTACGCCAAGAAATCATCTACAAGTCATAAAGTTTCCTAATTATGAATTCCTATTCGAAACTTATAAAAACTCTTTACGTCTTGAAACAATCAAGTTACTTTGAAATAATGATTGGAGCTTAATTGGAAATACAATATAAAAACCTTACAAATTAAAAATGAATGAAACTGGATGATTCAAAACATTTTAAAATGTTTTGGTAAATTCAAAAAATAAAGTCTAAATAAGAAACAACTAAATGATTTAAAGAGTTTATTAAATAATTTTATGAAAACATTGGTAATACAGAAATATAATTTGAAACTTCCTCTTACAAATAATTAATTATGTAACAGATTTTTCAGAATAATTAATGTCATAAAGGATACATAAATGTAAAATCCGTACAAAAAAAAATAAAATAAAAAAAATAAAAAAACAAGTCAAGCGCATTCTAAAAGTGCTGAACAAATAATGTGCAATATAAAAGTTAATTAAAAATAATTTTACCAAATATTAAACTCACTACTTGTATTACTAGATTGAAACATTGTTTATATTTGTTGTAAGTATATTGAATGTATTTAATTTGGTTTGAATTTCTTTAATTGGTTTCTCGTAAACAATTTCTCGTGCTGATAGCATTAACATTAAATGTAAATGCTTTTATGTTTCAATTTTTCAAAGAATAATTTTATGAAATACCAATAAAAATTTTCATCACAAAATATTGATAAATAAATTTAAAGTTGAATAAAAACATTTTTAAATGAAGCTTAAAAATGCTTATGAAATTTGGATTAAAAGGATTTATATTTTATTTTTAATATTATTAAAGATTTAGAAAAATTATTAGAATTTGATTTTTTTAATTCGCATATTATTTAAATATTTTTAAGGATATTTAATATGTTTGACCCATAAGGATAAAAACTTCTCGACTTCATAAAATAATTTCGTAAAATTCTTTCTTGAATAAAATGGATTTTTACATAAAATGGTCTCAATAAAAATATATGTACTTATAAAATCATTTATTTTTTAAATTTTGGTTTGAAAACTTCTAGAATTGAGACTACCAAGTTGTAATATTGACTTACAACAAACCCCCGACCAAGTCTTTCAGTTTTATTTAACGTCAGACTAACTCAAGATAAATAGGAATTTTCATTTGAGACTGCCATTCTTTTCTACCTTATTCCCGAAAGATGAATAATCCCAGCATCAAAATATCTCGAAGGATGAAGATGGAAATTATAGGCTTAAGATTGGTCAAAGTCAACATTCTTCTGAAAGCCTCAGAGAGTAAATTCAATTATACCGGTCGTTAATTAATAAGTCACGTTTCCTTCCTATAAATAGATTAAGAACTATAATCAATGCCATGGAATTTTCCCTTTTATTCTAATTTTCCCTTTTCTAGGGACTGTTACGTTCAAAAGGAAGCTCATTGTTACTTGGTTTTCTTCGTGAAATCAAAGGTTCCTGACTCTTGACGCTCTTCAGCTCTTTTGTTTAGTTCGTTTGTCGATGCGTTGTTAGGGATAATGAGTGGGTGGCAGTTGATTTTGATCAAAGGAGCAGGGAAAAAATAATGAACCCGATAGCAATTTTCTGTTGATTCTGTGGGGCTGCTTTGTGTTTTCTCCTTTAACAAAGCTTAAGTTGATTTTGATTAAGCTGTAACTGGCATTTGTTGTTCGGTTGCATTTATTATTTAACAATTTTGGTTTTAATGGGATTAGAATGTGGCTTATTTAGTTCTTTGCTTCCTTTTAATTTCCTACATACTAAAATTAAAAGAAATAATCAAAAAATAAATGCAGTATGACCTAAAAAAACTATAATGAAAAGCAAATTTTCTTTTATTAAACTTCATAGAGTCCATGAAATATCAAAATTTCCTGTAATAATTCTAATCTGACAAAAAATATTGATATAAGTGGGCACATGCGTAATATATATACAAGATTTAATACAAACTTTATATCTAATATAAACTTTATTTATATTTAATATTTATTTTAAAAGAGATATTTGTATTTAATTCAATTAAATTAAAAATGATATTTGTAATAAAATCAAGTAATTTTAGTTTTGTTTAAATAAATTTAATTTCATTAACGATAAGCACATTTGATAAGTAATTTGATTGCAATTATTGTAGTTTTAATTAAATAAATTGCAAGATTATATCAAAATTCAAATATAATATTAAGATTAATCTAATTATATAACATTTATGGGATCATATGCAGCTTAAATAAGAAAATAATATATTGAATATAAAATAATAAAAAATAATATATTGAAAAATACGAACATAAATAAACAAACAGACAACATATGAATTTAATTGTAATCTTTTAATAATATATATTAAATAAAAAATAATTAAATTAAAATAATATATTATAAATATTTGAAATAATAAATTAAATCTTTAAAATAATATGAAAAATACGAACATAAATAAACAAACAGACAACATATGAATTTAATTGTTAAAATGTTAATATAAAGTTTATTTTGTAAAATTATCTTAAAATTTAAAAATTGCTTAAAATTTTTTTATTAAAAATGAATATGGTATAACAGTGATAAATCTGAATGCTCTACAATATGAATTTTTCTGAAATATAAAATCTCTTTTGACTTAAAATAATAACCTAAAATATCCAGTAATTTATATAAATCTGTTTTTATTAAATGAAATAATTTTTAATTATGTAAAAAATGTAAATTGTCATTTAAAAATTAAATTAAAATAAAAACTTCAATTTAATCAGAAATTACTACTTGGTATCAAAAGTTTAAAAAAATTATCTATTAATTATTGTTGGCGCAAGCGTAGAAACTCGAAAAAAAGCGCCCTCTAGGTAAACGAGAAAATTCCGCCTCTGTCCACTGAGGAGAATAGAGCTTGACTGACTGTCAGTATTACTTATACATTACGACATTAGTTGTGACGTCATATTGTTTCCAAACATTTGCTGTTAAGCGTCATTTATCATTGAAACTGCCATAGACTTAAGTGATAGATTTTTAAATTGTTATTTTTGAAATTGATATTCATTATTTAAGGATAACGTGTTTGTTAAAACTTTTAACCTTTTGTTTGCTTAACCTTTGATTCTCGCCAAATTGTAGTCACAGTTAATCACCAAGCTGGGCTTATTTCCAATCGTATTCTGGTTGCAACAGAATAATTTATTGTTCTGTGCCAACAAAAATCACCAATAAAATCGATAGCCAAACAAAAATCTCAAATTTTGTCAAGAAGGCACTCTTAAATACAATATTAAACAAATGTTTACATTGTATTTGTTTGGAAACATGACGTCACACTAATGTCGTCAATACTTGTTATTTGCTACTTTTACTTGTTATTGTTTTGTAATAAAATTAATAAAAATCTACACGAGGTCCGTCATATACTTTAAACTACTTAGTACACGAGAAACGTTTTCAGTTTATGGACCAACAATTATAAATCAAAAAGAATATTATTTTAATAAAAATTAAGGTCTAAATAAAAATAGCATTTTTTAAATAAAAAATGGATTTATGAAATAAATTCGAATATTTTTCCTTCCATTGAAATCATTTATATCTAAAAAAAATGTATGTCTGCTGCGAACAAGCTATTTGCTTATTTTAATTTGAAGCTCAAAAAGATTAATAATTAAATGGAACTAGAATTTAAAAAAGACGCCACTAATCTCTTACTATAAAACCGAGCACAATACATAATATTTTAACATACTGTTATAAAGTTTCGGATAAAATTATTTTGAAAAGAAATCATTACAAAATTTGTGGGTTATTTTCTCGTAAACTAGAATCAAACTCCAAAAGATTTTGAAATATCCTAAATTAAAAATCAATACAATATAAAATGTTCAACTAGATATTCAGAAGCAAACTGAAATATATAATTGACGTCTTATTATTCAATAAGCGAGAGATTTGACAGCCAAACATTAAAAATCATTTCATACAAAAAGGATATTTGACATTCAATGTATTGAGATAAAATATTCAAAATACAAAAGGATAATTTTTCAAAAGTAAATGGTTTCAAAAAGTGTCATCTTTATGGTAAAAATGTAATTCTACTTATAAATTACTTTCCATGTACAGATCTTAGAGTTTAAGCACAATTTATGTTATCTAAATTCTTAAATCATTAATAAAATTTCAATTAATTAGAAGAAAACAAATCACTAATTATTTAGTAATTAATACGAAATAAATTATGTAGCTATTTTTATTTCGATATTAATTCGAACTTAAGTAGTTAAATGATAATCATATCATTCCTGCCCATAAAATAATGAAGAAAACGGACAATGTCACAAAATTATCGATAATAGATTAAAAAAAAGGTAATATCGATTTACCGATAATATAGATTAAGCGATAAAGATAATTATCATCACTTTACTCGAGTTGCAAAGAAGCTGCAATAATATCAAGAAATTGAACTCAACTATAATTACAGGAGAAAAAAAATATTTTTTGAGATATCTAACCAATAAATGAAAAGCAATTAACCTTATATTTTTATAAATGAAAAGTATGTTGAGAAACACTGAATACGTCCTTAATCAAAAAAAAAACATTTATACAACTAGTTACTATACTATGTTTATCGTAGTATTATCAGGTAAATGTTTAATTTTAGTTGAAACAAAATTAATTTCATATTATAAAATATGTAAATATATTTTAGATCGTTGCTACAAATTTTAAAATATTTTTATAGTTAATAAATATGTTTTAGTTATGCATTAATAAATAAAATTACGTGGATCTAAAAACAGATAGATCTTCGAATATTTCGCATTTTTGTTTTATTTTTAATAAAAATCACTTTTACTGATCAAATGAATTCTAGAATTTTCGTAAAATTAATGAAAATATATAATAGCATTTTCATACCAATTTGTATACTTTTAAGTTTTTTCAAAAATGAATAAAATATAGAATTAATACGAAAGAAAATATTTTCCTTGAATTTTTCAGAGAAAATTAAATTCAAATTGATTTCAATTTAAGGTGACAAAATAACGCAAAATGAGTGACATTCATTTCATTTTCCTATTACACTTCTTGAACTGTAAGAAATTGTTCTCATAATTTTCTGACGATTGAATTTCTGGTTGTCTTCATTTATCAAGAATATGTGATTTAATTATAATTTTATAATGTCGCGGAAAAGAGTTACAATCAAAACTGAAAATAGATCTATAAAACAAGGGGGGAATTTCGATTATATTTAGTAATTTATTTTTTATTCTTCAGGTGTATTATGTTCAAAAGTTTGACATCACTGTATTTCATGTATATTTAAAAATATATTTGAAAAAAAATTAAATTGAAATAAAGCTAATATTTTTAAACTTCAGTGTTATTAATCGTAAAATGTATTTCGATAGGAAATATATTTTTGTCAAACCTTTCTCTATGATGGAATTTTTAACAATTACTTTGAATTTTTTTAAATACACCTAAGTTCAAAATTTTGAAAGTATTTAAAGTAGTTTCTTCCAGCATTTATGTGCTTCTGAAAAAGAATTTTCTAAAGATAAAAAGCCTGAAAGAATTCATTTTTTCGAATCGATGAAAAAAGGCATTTATGGCCACATTAATCTCCTCTTTGCAGTGAAAACGACATCCTCATAAGTTATTTTTTAGGATAAAATATAACCGAAAGTCACACATAGCTACCTCAAATAAATAAATATGAGAGATGTTTTGTTACTTTCATAATCGTTTTTGTTCAAGAAGCTAAATTGTCGATCCTGCTGAATAATAAGATTTATTGTCATACAGAAGCATAATTTCTCTATCAGTCACTTCTTCAAGAATTTCTGGAAGACATTTAGCAGTGTACCTGTTAATTGTGACTGTCTTTTATCTATCCAGCTTGATGTACTTTACCGAGCATTATTTATGAAGAAAATGTATTACTTTGTTATTGCTGGTTGTTTTATACAAAATGTGGACTTAAGATCATTTCTAGAGACCCAAAATTTACTTTCTTGATTTGCTGGAATTCCAAAAAAAGGCCTCTGCGTTCTTGAACCAATTACAATTTTGAAAAATACACCAGTAACCATATTTAAACATTTTAAGGCATGGTATATCCATTTTTGGATCTTGCGCCATAAAACCCAACCATCCATTAAATATTTAAAATGTCTTTACTGGTTCTAACACTCCTCTTTTTAGATATTCAACTAAATTTTAGAAAATTTAACTGTAAACAATTTTCTTCATACACAGTTATTCGTGAATAATTTTATGCATAACTATGGATCTTAGTTTCTTCTGTATTATTTTATCAATTTAGCGATAATCATCAATTAAAATTTCCTTATTTGTAGACTTCAAACTTCTTCAATATACTTTAGTATACAACAAATAATACTTGAAAATTTCATCAACAAAGAGTGTTTCTTACTGTATTACACATTTAAGTTTTTATTTAGGTTTTTATAATCATTTTTTCTATAAAATACTAACACAGTATTTACTTACAAAAACACACAATCTCTAGAATAAATTTCAAGATTTAAATATTAAAAAAAAATATCTCAGTTATAACTTACTTTACTGAACATGAAAAAAATAAATATTTTCTAAATTAACAAAAGTTAACAAAACATTTAAGCAGAAAAATGTCTTTCAATACAGACACGACACTCGAACTTCTTTACTGATTTCATTTTCAAATGCACAAGAAACTACGAAATAGAAACAAAAACGTTAAATTTTTTCCAGTCACGTGCTGATATATAAAGTAAAGAAACTTTTTGGAGATAATTATTTTCAATGTTCCCACATTATTGTTAATCAGAAAGTCGTAATATTTAGCAGATCGAGGTATGTAAGTTAACCTGTTTTCTGCAATATGATAATTTCGCAGCGGTTTTGATGTGAAACTTTTGATCCTTGATGAAGAAAGTGGTTACGATATTCGGTGCCAATTCTCAAATGAATTTCTTAATCGCTTTGAAGTTGATTCAGAATGGTTTTGTAATTCACTCTGAACAGAGGAAATACTCTTTCATTCTGATGATTCAGTGAATATTCATAACAGCCGATTTAAGAGCTAGAAAATTATCGTATAATCAAACATGTCCCATTACAGTTACCGAAAGTAACGGGATAATGTAGTTTTACGATATAACTTAACTTCAGTCGAATTTGTTGAAGAATTAATTACTAGAGGTCCACTAGTATGTTCGATCACCGGACAACAATATCCAACGTTTTTACAGAATAAAACTAGCAATTTTAATTATATAAAAACGCCCTCTAGAGGAGAAACTTTGAACGAATTTTTGTTCCTTTAAACAAATCGCATTTTTTCAATATGCCCTGTACAAACTATAATTTTATGGAGAATAGCTGTGTTTGTAAATAACTTTTAAATAAGATTGTTCAATCATGTCCCCCTGCATAACCTATATACATGCAATTTTTAAATAACTCTATTATTTATTGCTCTCATTTCTTTAAAAGGAAATGGTTGACTTGATTCTTGTAGTTAATTATTTAAAAAAAAATCATTCGTGTATTTCAAATGACAGTACAATTGACTATGACAGCATTAAGTCCCGTCTCTGAGTAGAATAGTGAAATGAAGGTATTTAAGGTTTTTTTTTTTTTATTCTAGCCACTGTTAGTAAACAAGAAGGATCTTTGACTTAGTCTTTATAGATTTCAAGATCTTTCGTTTGCCAGAACGATACCTCTCCCAACAGATTCACAATATCCTGCTGTCATTTATATATAAAGCAAACCATGCGAAATGTACAGTATATATTCTAGTAAAAATCTAAATATGTGAAAATAAAATAAGAAACAAGATAAGATTAATGTGAAAGATTTATAAAAAAACAGATGCTTTTTTCTTTTTTTGTAAATTGATATTTTTTAAACATAATAGCATTCATAAGCACATTATTTAACTCGAAAACAATTGTTTTCTATTCTACTTGTAACTAGCAATGATGTCTCCATACTTAAGCTTTTTTTATAGAATAATGTGTAATAAAAGAAATTTTTTCTTAGACGTGACCAACTTTGAAAATATTTTATTTAAAAACTTTAAAAAATAAATATAACCCATTAAAAACGTGCAGCATGTATTTTTAAATAATTTAGCTTATTTAAGTACATTTTCACAAAATAATTTAATTGCTCACCATGATTCTCATAGATCATTATAATTGTTACAATTTCATTATTGTAATGACAAAACCTTTCGAGTAGCAGATTAAATATAAATTTGACATACATTTTTAAACACAAATTTGAAAAATGAAATGGGCATTTTGTTGTGCATATGATTACATCACTAACCAAATTAGTTGCATTTTGATCATCAAGCATAATGTTTGTCAATACAAATTATTGTATTTATGTGACTCAACGTACAGGAGTTTGTTCCTGTTTTTAAAACCTATTTAAAGTGAGTTTGTTCTTGTGCAAAAAACACAGGTATTGCTCAACATTTGCACATTTGTATCCTTTTTGAGATTTTTGCTGTATTTCGTGTACTACTAATCATTACAATTTTCTTCTTTGTAATTGTAATACATGAATCAAATATTAATTTTAAATTATTAGTAAACCTTGATTTTAATGTTTAATTTTTGTATTAATCTGTATAATTTTTAGCCATATTATATGTAAATCAAAAATACAATTTATGCTAATATTTTTAAGTGTATGATATGCAAATCCAAAGTTATGATAAGAAACTATAATATATTTATGTCGATGTAAATAATTCCAATTTGTTACTTAACACGATTATATTTTTATTTTTAATTATAATCGTAAAATTAAAAAAATATTTATTATTTTAACAAATACTTTAAATGCCAGTAAACTTTATAAAAGTTTTCACAATACTTACCTCATTCCCAAGTCATCAGAAAACTTTTAAGAACTTTTCCACATTCGTTTGATAAAAACTGAAAGCCAGAAGCATTATACTAAGAGGTTTTACTTATATCAACTTCTCAAAATAAAATTTTATAAGACTCCAACACGGTTTCCACATTTATAAGGATTAAACAACTTCTCGATGACTAATTAAAAAGATCCTCTTCAGCGGAAATGAGACTCCATTACCTATCCTAAAGTCAAAAAGATAAAGCTTCCAAGGTAAACCAGGGTTCTAAAAGCTCTTAACTTGCAGCGGTACTCGAAATTAAAAAATTAATTACCATTCAAAACTATTAATCGGGGATTCGTTGCCACACAGAACAACCACCGCTGAGGAAATTGTTAAACGCATTAGTTTTCAAACGTATTCTGAAATTTAAAGGAGGGAAATCATTATTTTAATTCTTTCTGAATGGCAATGAGACAAGAGTTCTGCTTTGAATACTAATGAAAAATTATGAACTGTGAGGGAGAAGTTAATTTAAAGACCATTGTTTCGGTTTTAGATTTAAAAGACATTTGAAATTAAATTAAATGTATTGAAGGAATATTTGGTTGGAAAGCGCTTATTTGGACGCATTTTTAATCAAAACTATTTTTAATAATGTAGTCAATTTTATGATTATTCTTCTCAATACGATTTTTAATTTAAAGTTTCAGTTATTTTGTCGGCAAGAAAATTTTGAAGTTTGGAAAAGAAAAAATTGCTTTTTAAATCTGAATTAATATACTCACCATCGCTCTGAGCTTAAGAAGTGTAAATTTAGTTGTCTTGAATGGAAAATGTTAACTTTTGTTCTTTCTATCACAGTCTTGATAATGATAATTTTAGAATGGAGGAATACATTGCTCAAAATATTACATTTACTTTCTTTCACAAATAACAAATGATATGAGGAAAGTTTTAGTATTTTAAAAGCTGCTTAATTGATAATTACATTTCTGGATCATTATTTAATCTGTATCAAATTGTGCATACATGCTAATCAGGTTTTATATAAATGGAATTGTAATTTTTCTCTATTATTATTCCATTTATTTAGAATATTTTTTTTCCTTTGTCGAATGCCAGCCAGGCTGGCAATATGGCGTGCACTGCTCCACTTTTCCAATTGAACTATAATTTGGTGTGGATTCCCCGAACAAACATGCCATAGATACCCGTTTAAAGGGTTGGCAAATATTCATACTTCAGTCATACAAGAAAAGAACAAAAATATAAAGGAAAAAAGGAGAAAGTATATCCTTGCCCGAACGGGTATTCGAGCCCAAGACCTCCTATCCGCAATCCAGGCACGCTGACCACTTGACATTAAGGAAACTTTTCGGTTTGTAAATATATATATTTGGCTTTAGTTTAAAAATTCAAAAACAAATTATGTTTTATAAAAATACATTTACTGAACACTCATTATTGAAATTATTATTTTTTTTTATGATTTCAAGCATTTGTGATACTTTTTATTCCGTTACATAAATGATAGCAATTATTAAATGCTTAGGTAATATTTTAAGATTTAAATGCTGTTTAATTTCCTCCATTCATATACATTTACATAATGTACTTTTTAGTTAAGAATAATAAACATAAAAAATAATATGATGAATAAGAAGTACTTAATATCATTGATGCCTAGCTAAAATTTATTTCAATATAATGAAATTAATCATTTTCAAATATCAGATTATATTTATTCCACGAATTCAATTATAATTGCATTTGATGTGAACATATTTTTATTCCTTTATTCACTTTATGTTTTATTTAAAATGTAAAAAATGTCAAACATAAAATAGGTATAATTCACATTTCTGTTTAAAGATTTTTAATAGAATTTTTATTAAAAAGCTAATAGTAAATAATAATAATAAAAATTCAGTCCCCCTATTAATATTTCAAATTGAAATCATTTGTTAATTTTTACAATTAACACCAAAAATCATTAAATGAATGATAAAAGTCATTTAAAATATATTAATCTGTACATTTCTTATATTTGAAAGTTATCACTTAAGATTACAAAAGTTGTTTTACGCATGCTAGAATTAAGAATTCAAATCCTTAAATATTGAAATTCTGAAACTGATAACTATTTAAAATAAATCAAGATAATATTGTCATTAAAAGAATAAAATAAAAGAGCTTATCAGCTATTAAATTTTATAAATCACTCATTAAAAAATATTTATTTAAAATTTCTAAAATTAACGTAGGAAATCACAAATCCATTTGAATAAATCAAATTATCAGTTCTTTCTCTATAAGCTTAAATAAATCCCTGTAGAAACTTAATCATCACTACTTCTCAAAAATTTTGAAAATTAATTTGTACCATCTACTTTTCTATATTTATTGACAGATTATTTCTCTAATACTTTAATTTAAAGGCATTATTTTGCCTTTCTTTGAGTGTGCCTAATCATTCATTTTCTCGAATATAAAACTTTTGGAAATGATTCCAATTTAATCCTCGTTCCTTCCAATTAAAATTGTTTCGCAAATCAAGTGTTATAAAATCTCGTTGAAAGGCATTTATTTCAAATAATTAATTGCACGTTGAAATTCCAATCGCATTTCGAAACAAGTGGAGCAGATCTTAAGAGAGAGAAGGAGAAGCTCTCTTATCTGGTGCTGGTTTCGCTTCACCAAGCATTCCTAAACTATAATCTCGTTATTATTTCGTTTATTCACTTTCAACCCCTTCCACCAACCCAGTCCCTTCCCCCGTAAAATATTGGTAAGCATGTGCAGTCATTACCTCCAGCTCAAAGGATTAAGGAAAGACATCTTATGCCTTTCTTAAAATGTTTAATGTGCCTTCGCCATGGACGGGCTTTTCGAGTCACAAAGAAATCATGGAGTCCCATGGATTAGCATATTATTATGTAAGACGAAATCACTCAAATGGCGATACATAGAAATGGGGTCACGGTATCATGTACAGGATGGCTTTATAAAGGAACTCAAAGCAGAAAATTTCAAGAGAATTATTCTTGTGTGAAATATTTTAGAGAACAAATATACGTAAATTA